>JAPMOB010242146.1:2500-29463 GCA_029875015.1 Lepomis gibbosus
ACAGAGAGAGGAATGAAAAACTGGAATGAAAAAAGGTGAAGCTGGCATGTTAAAAAGAGCTAGAGAGGGATTTCATAGACAAAGAAAAAAAAAGAGAAAGAGAAAACTCAGAGGAAAGAAAAACAGCTGTTTTGTGTCAAGAGAAGTTGTGTTGAAGAAGTAGATATATGTGTTCATGAAAAGAAAATGTAGCAGGAGAGGTGGATCAAGAGAGAGAGAGATGCCAGAACAATGAGTACACACTGCTTTAGCACCCATTCTTGCACCCACCGAGCGAGCACACATTATTACATTAAGCAAGCATGCAAGTGCGCGCACACACACACACACACACAGTTACCACTTCCACCTGCCATTTTAGACGCAGTGCACATCCTAATGATGGGTAGGAGGCAAGAGAAGAAAAGGGAGGCTCCTTTCATGCTGCAGACAACCGCCAGCCGCCTGCAAGGTAATTTTCTGCAGTGCTGTTGTACCTTATACACACACACACATACACACACTTATATACACACCAAATTCCCCAATCATTCTCTGTGTGAACAATACAATGAAGCCAGGCAGCATAGCGAACATCAATACCCTGTCAATACCATGACACCAAATTAACCACACTATTTTCTCTCTTCATCACTACTATTGGCCTAATATTTCTCTCATCTTCCGTCTGTGTATCATTTTTCTGTGTATCTCCATTTTTTATGTTTGCATGTATGAAATGTGGCTGGAAAAAAGAAGGACAAGAGGATCAGAAGTGGATGTTAATATAAATTCAGGAAGTGTCTGGTAGGCGTGTCCTGGGAAAATACTGTGAATGTTATGATGTATTTTACATTTTCAGTTTGTTTGTAAGGAGGGAGTAGTTAGAAGTTAGTTAGCATTAGTTAGCCACCATGGCTGCGGGGACAAAGAGAAGAAAGCCTACAAAGATTTTGTCTACCGGAAAGACTCAAGAAAGATTTTTGAGAGCAGAAATTCATTAATATTTCAAAGATGGCGCAGATGCATGCAAGGTCAATGTAAGGATGTGAATACAGGGAAATGATTCATCTAGTCTCAACAGAGATAGAAAAACACTGAATTATTTAAATATGCTCATCTTTTTAAAGCATGAAAAATTTCACATTTAAAGAAGCTTTGTGTAAAACATCAAATACAGAGGACTTCCGACCAAATATATATTTACAGACATTAAAAAACGAAACCTGAGTCAAAACATAATCTGAACAAATCCTAACAGTGAGTGGATGCATGTGTGTTTGTGTGTGTTTGTGTTTGAGTGTGTGCGTTAGTATTGCAACTAAAGCGATTTTTGTAGAGGACAGATTTAAGGCCCAGATGGTTTGGCATGGAGTGTGTTTGCTATAGGCCAACTGCGCGCACACACACACACACACACATGCACACACAGATGGGAGAGGGTGGGGGAGACAATCTGGTGAGAAAAAAATGAGGGAGGAAACAAAACCTAGAGAGACTGAGAGATGTGGTGTTTAGACGAGGATAATCTATCTATCAACTGTATCTCTCTATAGGATTGAAAACCACAGTTTAAAGTGGGAAAGAAATTGTGTGTCTTGGTCCATCCATGACCATTATAGATAAAAGCTCCAAACACACAGCTACATGAGACAACTCTGAAAGTCAGTGGTCTCTCTGCATTACGAAAATCACAAAAGATGCTTTTCTATGACCAACTTTAGCGATTTGATCCTCATTCAAAAAGGCATAGAAGGTACACAGTCCTTTTATTAACAAGAATACAAGTTAAAGATTTACACAGAGACTAAAATGTTCATTTCACCTCACTAAATTCATACAACATATGAAAGAAAGTCTCAGATTCTCTCTGCCTGCTAAAAATGGAAATATTGACCTCAGGATGACACAACACATGCTCACTGTGTCAACAAATTTAAAAAGGGTTAATACTTTAAAATTAGCTTCATGTTCTGTCTGAACACAGCAAGAATAGTGTTATACCCTTTACACCAAAATTAACATTTATGCAGGTTTTTTAAACATGGGTGAACCTGCTAAAAAGAGGCGTTTCACCTCTTTTCCGATTGCCAGTAAATGAGTTTGCCTCTGTTTTTGTGTGTGTGTGTGTAGAGTTCGATGTTGTGAATGTGTGGAAGTAAAATAAACCACTGTTTTTTTTGGTCATTTATTCATTCTAACCATGAAACTGCCATGTGGTCTTCCACTAAGTATGGTCTCTGGGAATCTGCCATTTGTTCTTGTCAATCTGGGTTATGCTCTTAGAATTTATAGCGTAAGACCCTACAAAGAACTGTGAAAATGCCACAAAGCTGTACTTGTGATCTCTATAGTTTACAATATATACTTTAAACTTTAACCCAGCTTTGTTTTGTGGATTATTTCATCATGTGTTGAGTGCTAGCAGACCGTTTGAACTACAAGTGATTTTGTTCTTTCTTGCTATACCGCCAATTCTTTGTATCCTGTCAGTGTTGAAGCGTCCATGTGAGACTCTTAAATGCGTGTTTTTAAAACTTATTTCAGGGCTGGACTCACTCTTGCAGCCCCAAGCGCAACTCACTCTCACTCTGTAGCTTTGGTGGCAGGTGACAGGTATATTTACAGTGTTTGTGTGCTCTGAAAGATGTCACAGCGCAGATATAAAGTCACACAGCTGACAGAAATTAGGGTGTCCACCCGGGTGTCATGTTTCCACCACTGTCGGAGCTGGAGCTGATAAATACTACTGCAGAGTCATGGGTAGCCAGATGTTAGTGGGTTTAAAAAGAAAGTTTAAAAATGAACCCATACCAGTTGATTCTCTGGAGACCAAAAATATCAAGAATTAATTTCAAAGTGAACTGCCTTTAGATTAACACAAATAGTTTTGTGTCATGTTTGTTGTTGACAAGTGAAAAAGTTGGCCTGGTGGCGTTAGAGGGTCACCAAAACCACTGGGATTCATCCTCTATGGACCAAAGAAGTCCACAGCATATATCAAGAAACATCCAGATATTAATTTGTGATATCTTGTTTGTGCTAATGAAGGTCAATCCACCTTTTGGAATTTTGAAATTTATGACGCTATGAAACCTTTGTCTTGTTGCTCAAGCTCATTTTGTTTCTTCTCTTGTTTCTCAATAACATCCTCATCCTCATCATACTTCAGCACAAGAGGGAACACAATATTTAGAAGAAATCTGCAAATCCGCAGTCTCCCCAATCACGTTTGCACACATGCACACATCAGCTAGTTCTCCAGTTTATGTCTACCAAA
The DNA here is from genome assembly GCA_029875015.1 of Lepomis gibbosus. Taxonomy (NCBI): domain Eukaryota; kingdom Metazoa; phylum Chordata; class Actinopteri; order Centrarchiformes; family Centrarchidae; genus Lepomis; species Lepomis gibbosus. Next base: position 5,760 of record JAPMOB010242146.1, read on the forward strand.
TGGCCTTTCTGGGCCCTAAAACATCTTCAAATATAACAAGCTGCATGAAATTAAATTTTACAATTATCTTAACTTAGTAAAGATACTTTTGGGAAACAAGCTGCTTGAATTTCTGGCCTTGGGAAATCAGTGCAAAGATCCTCTAATATAAATGCTTTGCAACTGACTGTGTTTTAAGCAATTATATGAAAATTTTAAGACCCTTTCAGACAATCTGAAGCCAGACTACTACATTAGGGTGGTCTTATGCCAGAATAAGCATCTCCATCACTTCATGTTACGAAGATTAACATAAAGACCACAGCAGCACAAGGTTAAACATTCAGAGAGCGAGAGAGAGAAATATCCTGTAATTAAATTCAGAATTTGCACTCTAATAAAATTAAATGATTAAATTAATGTGAAAATGTATGAATGGATTAACGTAAATTAACGTAAAAGACACCAACGGTACTTTATTAAGGATACAGTATTATAAGTAAGATAAGTATTGTAGTCTTTGCATCTCTATTTATTCCATGGAATTTTTATTTATTTATTGGCCGCTATGAATTTCAAGTAAGGGCATCACTAAAGCGATTTAGATGTCCAAATGACCCCACTTGTCTACAGAAAACTGCAATAATGCTTTCAAGTTGCAAATCCACTGAAGTGCTTGAACACAGGAACCAGGATTTTGCTAGTGTTTCCTTTAGAACATAAACACAGTGTTTTGATTTGTTCAGATGCTAGACCTCAGCAGTGGTGGAGGTAAAAGGTAAAGGTCTAACAAAGAGCAGAGCGAGCGAGAGAGAGAGAGCGACAAATCCTGCTAAAAGAAACATAGCTTTAGAAAGAAAAGGGGGGGGACGAACAAGGGGAAGAATAAGAGAGAAAAGGGGACTCTAATGAAGACCAGACTACACTAGAATAGAAAAGAATAGAATAGAGTAACCTCCTCCTCGTCAGTTTCCATGGAAACAAACCCTGTTGGTGGGATAGTGGTGCAGAAGTCTCAGCAGGAGAGAGTTCAACAGAGGGAGAGAGAGAGTGTGTTTGTGTTGTCTATAAAAGCATATGGACATACGGTATATGGGAAATGTTACATGCACACACAGACAGATCCATTATATATAAAAAAATAAAGGGGTGACAGGGAAGAAGATGAGAACAGAAGACAGGAGGAAGAGGAGGGAGATGTAATGGAGAGAGAGCAGAGGAAAATTGACAGTTATAGAGGGATTAAAGGTTTATTGATGGTTAGATGAGTATACCTTCTGGTATTGATCTTTGGAAGCCAAAGCTTCCTCGAAATGCTGCTTTGTGTAGGTGTAGATGGCAGAGCGGTATGCTGTCCCAATATCATTCCCCTGTCGCATCCCTGAACACACACACACACACACAGGCAAAAATGTGAATATCAAGATTTCAGGATTTCAGCTGACGTGAGATGCCTTCTTCCTCAGTTCTTGGCAGAGGCAACATCACATCGTCTGAAAACAACAGCTGACAGCATTTCCAAAAATACAACTTGTCTGTCTTGGCAGAACTGAATGCTGTTTTTCCACTGTGAACTGATCATTTCATCACGTATCCTTTCATCATTTCAATGTCAGCTTGTCAGTCTGTCTGCTGCAATGTTTGGTGAGCTCAAAGGTTTGAGCCACTCGAGTGGTGTGGCTCGAGAGATGGCAATGTGCGTCAGTCTATCTGTCAGTCCTACACTTTGGTCAAAAGTGAAATATTTTTGTTACAGTGATTTTTGATCCCCAGAGTATAATATTAATGACTTTGGTGTCCTCCTCACTTAATAAACTTAGTGATCTACAGGTCAAAATTGACTATAACTAATGACTTCTATCAGCCTTACGTGTGGTTGCTGACATTAGCATACATTAGCATGTATGCTACTGTTTGCTTCTTCACATGGTGAAACCATATAAAATGTTTATCTAAAAGTGCTAAATCACTGAACACTGAACTGGACTTGCTTTGGATGTTTTGCCTATCAAGGTTTCAAGAAAGAAGGAGAAACATTTTCACAGATCAACAGCAAGTCCAGGTGGTCTTCACTTAGCCCTTCCAGATATTTACAATGACCTGAAGAACTAAGAATATTCACAGACATACTTAATTTTATGTGTTAAATTGTCCATTGTTATTGGTAAACATCCAATAGTTGGGGCATAAACACACTACTGTTAGCATTTAAGTATGCTAGTTGTGCTCTGAAAAGATAGTTACATTTACATTTATTCATTTAGCTGACGCTTTTATCCAAAGCGACTTACAATTGCTATACATGTCAGAGGTCGCACGCCTCTGGAGGCAACTAAGTGTCTTGCTCAGGGACACATTGGTGGATGTGTCAAAGTGGGGAGCTGAACCCGGGTCTTTCACACCAAAAGCATGCATCTTATCCAATGTGCTTTCACCATAATACACAATAATAGCTTGCTAACAAGCTATTCAGGTTAAAATCAACTGGACTGGTTGAAGACACTGGAAGACATTTCTTCTCTCACCTGAGAGGCTTCTTCAGATCTGAAAACATTTTGCCTCCAATTGGGATGAAAGGCAAAATGTATTAAGATTTTCTTCAACCAAAAGCAAATCTGAGTCTTACCTGCTGAAGTACAGTTTATACTAATATTAGCTAATGTCCTAGCTTGTCCACAAGAGAAAAGTTGCTTTTGTTTAAATATGGTAATGACATGGCTTTTCTTCCGGGGCCACCTTTAGGCCAAACTTTACATATTTTACCCAGTATAAAATTTCAGTTTTGTATCCAACAATTTAGTTGTCTTGTGTGTAATAAGCACTGCAGTCTCACCAGCAGCACAGCAATAGACTAGTTTTGTTTTCCTAAAGATTTACCCCAAGGGTTCACTGCAATAAATAATAATAAGAGTTAAGATATTCATGATTCATCATAGTACAGCAATAATTTGGTGAAGCTGCCACACTGTTCTTCTGCCACCCACACTATTACTGTTGCTGGTGCCGGTTAATAAAATTGCCTAGTGAAAATCTAAGAGAAAAAAGCTTCATCAAGTCTGAAGACACAAAGCATGGCAAAAAATAACATGTTAATCAATAAAATTAAAATATCTATTCTCCTTTAGGGTTTGGTTATGAGTTTGTTCGTGGTTAAGGTTGTACCTTGAGTCGGGTCATGGCTTTCCCAGAAAACTTTGAGCAGGTTGCCAAAGCTGATCTGCTCTGGATGGAAGACAACTCTCACCACCTCAGAGTGGCCTGTCCGACCTGCAAAATAAAACATCTGTGAGTTCATACAGGTTTGAGTCTGAGAGAAAGACAACAGAGGTCACACATACGGTTCAACTGATAAATCTGTTCATTCATATAAGTGTGGCTTTTATTACAAATGTTTTGAGGTCCCCCCAATTCACAGCTGAAACACATTTTTCTATAACAAATATTTTAAATCTGAGATGTTTTAAAGAGGTGTTATTATGCTTTTTGGCTTTTTTTCCCTCTCCTTTATTGAGTTACATACCTTTTTTGTGCAGTTAATAGGTTTGCAAAGTGAAAAAGCCCAAAGTCCAGCCCAAAGGGAGTTCCCATCTCTCACAGAAAACTCTGCTCTGAACTGCCTGAAAACAGCTCGTTTGTAGTCCAGCCACTTCACTTTCATCCATGTGACATCACTGGGATGAAACCTAAATGCGCCTCATATAGCGCTCGCCAAGCAGCTAGTCCGACGCGCCCTCAAAAACACGGTGGAAAAACACTGAGCTGCACCACACACCTCTCCTCTCCTGTCCAAACACAAACTACCCTCCAGGCAGTCAGTGGACATAAACTTGTTTCTGTAATGTAGAGACAGAGCTCAGTTAAAACTTTATGGATGAAAGATACTCGTTACAGATTAATGACCCACCAATCGAAGCTGTTTACCGGCTTCTCACTGACCCGCCCTACTCTGCTTCTGATTGGCTAGGAGCAGCGCATGTGCAACTCCCAACAAAGATCATTTAGAGAGAAGATGTATCACTCCATAGCTAAAACGAAGCCTTCAACACAGGGTAAAAAGACTAGCTGCAGCAATGTGCAGTATGACAAAAAAAAATGTTTTTTGTTTTTTTTAATTAAACCATGTAAACATGTTCTGGTATAACCCCTAAATAAGATTATGAACCTAAAAATGAGCAAAATACCACCTCTTTAATTAATTAATCCTTTAAGTAAAACTGCAATATGTAAAATTTTTGATCTGAAATGACTACAAAACAAATCTGTGGGTTGAATGTAAAGTTAATTATCTCTTTGAACAGACCTTTGACCTATCATGAGCAGTCTTCATCAGCAGCTTTTTTAAGCTGGAGATGTCCAAACATTTCATTTTAGGACTCTCAGGTCTTCTTGGTTTAGAAGTCCTAAGAGAGTCCTAAAGTCCTAATGGCTGAAAGCTCCTCAACAACTTCTGTTTTTGAACTTTGAGGTGAGACTGTTCTGTCCCCTGCTGTGTCGTAGGTCAAGAATAAACTTTTAAGCCTGCATGGACAAGAAGTCCTAAAAAGTGCTCAGAATAATAAAAAGTTTGAACAACTGAGCCCCTCCATCTGCTGATTGCAGTGTGATTCGACTGAAAGCTCTGGAACAAGTGAGTATGCAGATCTTGGATTGAGATTGTTTTGTTAGCTGCTTTTTCCAAGGTCAAAACTTCACTGTCAAGCTTCTAGAAATGTTTTTAAAATTATCAGATTGACACCTAAAGACCCGAAATACAGATATTGTCCTTTAAAAGCCCATATTAGTCCAAAGCCGATCATAATGTAAAAACCATAACAAACGATGACTCCTGCAGACAGACAGATAGCAGCTGGTGTTGGTAATGAGTGTGACCCATTACGCTGCACCTCATCTTCCTCCCGTCTCTCATTCTACCTCTACTCCTATCTCTTTCTGTGTCTTATTACTTTTTTAATATCAGGAGTTATGGATTCCTACGGTAGATATTGGCGAACAGAGACAAAGCAGCGGTCGATATTAAATTAATGCCTCACCAGGCCAATCTCGCAGGAATAAATTCATCTTGGAAAAGACAAGAAATAAAGTAGTGGTTGGAACCAGAACAGAGAAAGAAGCCACGGGCAGTTGTTGTTCACATAGTGTACATTTAACTGTAAAATAATCCTACAATCTCATTGTGTCACTATTTCAACATGAACTGACTGTGTGTTTGATTGTTAACTATAGAAGTCTCATCTATAGAGCTATGGGAAACGACTGTAAGAAACAGTAATAAAATAATGTGATTATTCTTTGAAAGATGCATTTAAACACACATTTGAATATTTAATCAGTCAGGCTGCTTTTCTTTTCTCTGTATGTTAACAAGAACTACAAATTTGAAATTTTTCAACACTAGTGATGACACGACAAATAAATACTTTCTTGGTACCTTACTTGGATTATTATTACCATTTTTTTCTAGAAATCTCTTTTGTTCATTTAAAACAGTATTAATTATTTTTTATTTATTTTATTATTTTATTTATTATTTTATTTATTTATTTTTATTTTAACAAGCTGTTAAAAGGTAACTTCTGTAATTTTCAACTAGGACACTATTTTCCCATGTTTTTATTTTATTATTTATAATTTTTATAATTTATTTTTTTAGATTGGTCTAGTATTTATTTAATGAGAGCATTGCTGTCGGCATAGCTCAAAAGGGCTGCAACATTCTTGCGGGCAATTCCGTACCGTCAAAGTACGTCTACAGTCATTTTACCTCGCAGAACACGAGAGTTGCTGGACTACAGCTCCCTTAATCGGTTACAATAACACAAACAAACTAACCGAATGAGGCAGCGATAGATCAGACAAGTAAAATCACAGTTTTTCTCAATGGAGTCTGGTAACTTTGAACAGCGCAATATTACAGATGTAAATAATTAATAATACAATAATTAATAATTAATAAAAGGTATATCTCAGTCGGGATTGTTTACATAATGTTGGTAGACACATATATTATCAATCTGACTTGTCAGTGGCATACACCTTAGTGGACCTACTTACTCACTAATACTGACTTCACCTTATAAAGTCAGTATGGCTAACATGTTGCCTACTTACACATTCAGCAGACATTAAGCATCACAATTTTGCTATGGACACATTTTGGTCAGCACCAAAAAAGCATGGAGTCTACCCAGCCCTAATGCAAGCAGCAGACCATTGCACATTCAGTAGCTGTTATTAAATCACAAGTCTCCATCCTTAATTTTTCCTTTAACCACACCACCCAACTTCCTGCAGGCTGCCACTTGTGGCTAGACACTCCTAGGAAGTTATAAAAACTCCTCCCTTCAGGCCTGCTCTCCCTCCAAACCTTTGCACAGTGCTGTGCAAAAGAACAAACTTATGTGACTTAAAATAACAACATTTTATTCATAATATTATTTGATTTTGTTAAAAATTCATAATTTGTTTGTCTAACAGATTGTTTTGCTGTGCATATATATTAGATTATTATATTTGATAAAAGAAGGATGTAATGATTAACAACAATATTTCCTTTTTAAATATAGGGGAAAAAATCAATTAGTCCATCTGTCCTTGATTGATTGCAGCTTATAAACTGTTGAACCCCACGGCAGATGTTCTGTGAGCCAAAGCCACCACCAATATTGTAGTTTTCCGCTACTAACAGCTATTTGACTCTAGAGGAAGAACTTTAAAAACAAATAAAGATGTAAGACAGTGAGTGAGAGAGGCAGAGACAAGAGCTGCAAATGAGAAAAATACTAAAGAGTGTGGGAGTTCTTTTAAATACAGCAATACAGGTAGAATTTAGAATATTTAGATCAATCTTGTTTTTTTCTGTCTCTCCTTAAAATGGAAACGTGTGAGGACTCAGGCAAGTATCATATTTGAGTGCCAACATAATGTGTTAATTAAAAAAAACACATCCAGCAGTTTTGTCCAAACATTTTTGTTTTAGAAACAGTGAGAGCAGAGAGGTAAGTGTAGAGGTGTTCTCCTCATCAGCAGGCTAGTTTAGAATAAAGTCTAATATTATTCTACAAAATAATGTGATATAGGAATACAGGATCATGTTGAAAACTGTACTACACCAGTTCTCACTTACAGGGTTTCAGAATGCTTGTAAGAAAGTATGTATATTATAAAACCTACGCAGTTTACAGATGCATTTCTATATGAAATGTAGACCTACAGACTGTTGGTCGTATTACAATTAAAGATGAAGGAACTAAATGTGCAGAAAATTAGACGTAGCTGGAAAGTGTGAAATGTGTGCATAACGTACTCAACCGTGACTCCAAACCAAGCCGACAAAGCCAAGTCTGCCAAGTTTTGTGAACTGATTCCCCTCTGCTGAAAATACTTTACAACATATAAATCACAGACTCACTGTGTGTTCTCAAGCATTTCAAATGTATTCGTGCACTATTTTACCCAGATTTACCAAATCAGCATGCAAGAGAAAAGCAGGAAAATGAGCCGGCTGGATGCTCCCTGGATGTAACGGATAATATACAGGCCTGCAGCTAACAAGCATTTTTATTATTATCTATATAATATTTGTTATTACAGACTCCCTATCTCAACAACTATTGGATAGATTGCCATGAAATGTGGTGCACGCATTCATGCCCGCCTCACGATGAATTGTTTTCCATCCATCCATTCATTCATCCATCTTACAGGGTCGCAGGGGGGCTGGAGCCAATCCCAGCTGACATCGGGCGAATGGTAAGGTACACCCTGGACAGGTCGCCAGTCCATTGCAGGGCCACACATAGACAAACAACCACTCACACGCACACCTAAGGACATTTTAGCGTCACCAATTACCTAGTTAGCATGTCTTTGGACGGCGGGAGGAAGCCGCAGCAGAATTATTATTTTTAAATGATTTAATTAATTCAATTAACTTTTTAATTGTCTACAAATACTTAAATACTAAAACCATTACCTGTACTTTGTGTTTACTGATAATTAAGAAATATTGGCATGCTAATATGCTAAATTAAGATGGTGAATCTGGTAAAAAGTACTACTGCTAAACATCAGCGTGTTAGCATGCTGACGTTAGCTTTTATTTAGCTAAAAGCACAGCAAAATCTAAGAAAACCGTAACAAGGCAGCTAGCATAGTCAGTTTAATCTTGTTACATTACCTTTGGTTCTACAGTAGACTTTACTGTATCTCATCTTTTTCAGATTTTTTATTATTATTACCAATTAATTTGTTGTGTTTTTTCCAATACTGTTTTCACAGTTTCACACTGACTGCCAGTAAAAACTACTGTGGCCAACTCCTGTCTTCAGCGTTTATTGGAAGAGTGTTATCTCACTTTGTCGCTGGGCACTGACATGCTTAATGAGGACAGAAAATATCTATTAATCAACTAGTCTTTTCAGCTCTACATTGATATGACTGTTTGACAGTTATTTGTTTATGTTCTTTCAAAGTGTCTAGAAGAAAAAAACTAAGTTTGCCAGAAAATGAGACAGGTGGTTATGCAGGTCTAATGATGGATTCGCTCTGTACTGGCTGGCTGAAGGGATCACTGGGAGGTCTGGACATGCATCACATAGAAATAGACAAACACACACACATTCGAACAAACACAGGCTGCTCAGAGTGGTCAGGCATCAATAGCACCCTTATCCATGACCCAGTATAATGGGACCTGGGGGAAATTATTCACTCTTCTGTTTATGTGTGTCCTGTTTTCCACAATCTATTGACTCTCAGTAGACAACACACTGGCCGGTACACTATGTGTGAATGTGTGTGTGTGTGCAGAAGCTACCTGTGCAGACTTCCTTGTAGGTGGGGTTAGGTGTGTATCCTCCCGCATAGCCCACTTGGGTGGAATAAACACCTTTTTGTCTCCAAAACTTCCTCTCAGCTCCCCAGAAACAGCCCATACCTTCAAGAAAAGAGACCAAAACTGTGACAAACCAACAAACAGACTCTAACATCCCTTCCATGTTAATAGATAGCAAGACAGAAAAGGCCTGATCACAAGCACAGTTGTGTATTTATACTTAGCTTTAGAGCTGCAGCATGTAGTCAACTAATCAATTAGTCGACTTAGAAAATTAATTAGCAACTATTTTATTATTTTTCAAACAAAACTTTTAAACATTCTCTGGTTCCGGCTCCTAAAATATGAGGATTTGCCCTTTTCTTTGTCATATATAATAAAAAATTTAATTGAAGACATAACTGTGACGGCAGAGACTCATTTATAAATTAAATTTTTCACAATTAACATATTAGCATTTCATAAAGTAAAAATTTTATCAGTTGATCAAGAAAATAATCTGCAGATTGGTTGATAGTGTAAATAATCATTAGTTTATCCCGCTTTACTTTCTGGAGAAAAACATACCAAGGTTTAGACATGGTCACTTTGAAGGTTCAGTATTTACACGGAGGCCAGTGACAAAGAGTTTGATGCAGTGTGATTTAGATTCAGTCTTGAACCAAGACATGATTTTAGATTTATACACAAAATGATAAGATAATAATTGAAATTAACACTGTGTGCAGGGATATTTCATCACCACAGATATTACCACAGGTACTAAGACAGATATTATTTCTTTGTGTGAATATTTAGTATATATATGTACATAAAACGTAGTGGTGGCCAAATGGTATATAAAAATAAATATGTATTTGGCTAAACATTTTTAATTGTCATGTCATAAATAAGCTAAACAAACACAATTTTATCACCTAAAAATGAAACATGTCTATGAGTTTTGATTTATTTTAACATTAGAGGTTAAACCAACAAACAAAAGATTTTGTTGGCCGAGTCACTGGTTTTTACCTAAACCATAACTGCGCATCAATCTAAAGACATTTGCTTTAAGTAAATAGTGAAATCTGTAAACTTGCAATGTCAATGCAATTTCAATTATTTCTCTCATAATGCACAACATGCAAGAAGACACTTACCAAATATGGCCATCTCTGTCCCCTCTGGGAAAGGTGGAACTGTCCTGTTGCCGTTCACATCGTGTTTGGCTGGATGAGAAAGAGACAGAATGAGAGGTTGTGAACATTAAAATAAAAGGGAAGGACAAAAATTAAATGACGTGTACATATTAACACCAGAGCTTTACTAATGAATAAAAACAGAGGAATGGAGAATATAAGAGAATTGACTTTTTTATTACTGTATACTGGAAATGCAAAAGGTTTGCTTAACATCCAGCATGTAACCTACATTATTATTATTCCTAAATCCCGTCACTCACCGGGTCAGAAGAAGGCAGCAGGCAGCAAGGTAAGACTGTTGTCTAGCTCCACTGACACTGAGGCTTTTACCCGGCCTGGACTGGAACTGACAACCAATATTTTCTATCTCTTTAAATTGTATAAACTCAGTTTCCCACCTTTTCTCAGTGGAGAAGCTTCTGAAACAGGATTAGGGCTGCTCAGGATCTAATTTCACTCTCTACTTGATCCATTCAAACCTGTCTGTACGTTTGACAAGCTGGACAGATGATGACTTCCAAACAGCTTGCCATATTACAATAAAATAAAAAATATGTTTTTGACTTCACCAGCAAAAAGAACAAAAAACATAGTACTGAATTCACCTTAGACCACCCGCCCACCCACAGTGACCCACTTAAACAGCAGCAAGCAGCTCTGCTTAATTTCAAACGAGCTGCACTCACCCCAGTCAACACAGAGCCAGATGTGTGCGAGGACTCATTTGAGGCCATCCAACCACCTGGCTGAGCTGGAAGCTGTGTGCATGTGTTTGTGTGTGTGTGCGCAGATGTTTTGCTGTACAATGCTGTGGGGGAGGGAGATGGATTAAAATAAATGGGATGGGGTAGAATGAGTCTGAACCCAACATCTGGATCCCCCCTCCTTATGCCCTCCCCCATCCTCACACACACACACACACACACAGTCTTTGTGCATGGAAGCATAATTGTTGTGTGGGGCAGCATGCCTATAGACAAAAGCAGCCAGATGGATAGTGCCAACCAATCGGCAGGCCTCCAAACAAACACACATACATCAAAGCCTGATTCATGAGGAAAACTTCATCTTGATAGTCAGTATAGGATTCAGTATTCTCAAATCACTGCTAAGATAATTTAAACTTGGTATACACACACACACACACACACACACCATCGTCATCATCATCATCTGAATCTCTCTGAGTCGTCCTTGTTTGTCTGATTACATGAGCAGCCTTTCATCCGGCTGAAAGACAGCGAGCGTCAGTACGAATGTCTGACAGAGACTCTTTCTCATCTTCCTCTTTAGTTTGAGGGAGCAAGGTTTGCGGAGCTGCATTCGTTTCCTATCTTGATTTGGTGTTGGGAAGGGAAATGACTGTCGTTCCTCACCTCCGGTCCCTTTACAGTCTTCTGTTAATTTAGGTTCCCATCATACAGTATATCTATCGTTAGTGCTGTCAGGTTGAACATAACCTTTGCTTTGGATCCAGCTAAAAACAATGCTACTGTGTGGGTCCAACCCATTGCATTGAAGGAGAAAGACTCATCCCATCCTTTTAAAGAACAAAAGAACAATTAAATAAGCCTAATTATACTATGAAACCTAATTAAATACTAAATAAAACCTTATTTAAATAACATGTTTCATAAAAATAGATGTATTACAATGCTTCACAAGAGATGAAAAAACAGGCAGAAGACAGGTGCAAAAAGTAGACACATTAAAACCAACAAAGAATACAATAATATGATCTGGGAGACTTAAATAAAGATGCTAAAAGCAACAGTTTTGCTGGATTTCCATGTATCAATTTGTACAATTTTTATGATAATGTGTCAGCAACAGTTTAGTTCTTGACAATATATTGTTTTGCTTGATTGGTTGACCATTACATCAATATGATGTCAGCCCCTTTGGCTTTTTTCCTATCAGTTATTTCTTTAATAAGAGCCCTGTAGGGTTTGAAACGTTGTCTGTTCAGTACAATCTAGTATGGGAATACTCTCTGCCTTTTCCAATCATTAGCGCTGTAATCAAAGACTCTGAGGCTCAGAGACTTTTCATAATATTACAGAATCCTGTTGTTCAATTGAGGAGTCACATGTCCCATTATCAAAATACAGCTTTCAAAAACAGCTCCTATTATAAAAATACAGCTTTTTCACACTGTAAAAAAAGACATTAAGATTACTACCAATGACCTGGAATTTAAAGCAACTGAAAATCAGCACAACTTACTAGGCCTCACTGCAAAAAGCATCAGCCTTCAAGAACATCTCCACGATTTCAAATGAAAATTTACAATCTGCATCTTGATTCTGATACAGATAATCTTCTTCCTCCTCCTCCTCCTCCTCTTTCCTCCTCCTCCCACATTATCCTCTGTGTGTGTTAGTAATGGCTGCCTTCAGGGACCAGCAAAGGCATGTTCATTACTGGCACACACACATGCACACACGCACACACAAATGAGGAGAGATAAACAATTTAAATGTAAATGTCAGTGCGGGGAAAGACAATAAGTCCAGACAGAATACTAATGAGTCTAACAGCTCTGTGTGTGCGTGTTTATAAACACGTGTGTTCATGGAGAGAATGAGTAAGAACAGAACAAAAGATGGGAGAAGAAGATGCAGAACAACTGTCTGACATGTACTTACTGAGCCTCTAAACTAAAATGTACAAACCTTTCAACTGCTGATATCACCATAGAATGCAAACACCAACACCGGCACAGATATTTCGGGAAAGATCAGAATCAGAGCTGATGAAACCACAATGTTTTGATTAAATGTGCACTTCAGAGAAGGGGCAGCACTCATGTGATCACAGTCAGATAATTGAGAAAAAGTTATTTAAGTTGTTTACTGGCTCTGTAGCTTTCCTGCACAAGACCTGATGTTTGGTTCCGGCATTGCAAAAAAACACTCAACTGTGTATAATTTCCCACAGCAGCATTTGATTTTGGATTTGTTTTACACTAACAAATCAGTCACACGCTGTGATTTGAACATGTTTTTTGCAAGCATTTTCACAGTTCCTTTGGTGCTACATGGGGAAAACAACTGTTATTTTATCAGTGGCAGGTGTTTCAATCTCACTGCGCTTTTAAATCAAACATGTAAGCACATTAAAACCAGTTTGACAGCAAAGAGAAATGGAGGAAATGTGAATGTTGTACCTTTAATTGGCACAAAAATATTCCAAGAGGATAATGATACAAAGCCAGAAAATGTACATTGTGTGTATTCACATATTTCACATTTTGATAAAAAAGGAAGCAGCGCCAAGGTAACTGTATGATGCTGATTGAATAGTTTAATGATTGAGAATACGAGTGGTGTTGAGAAGATCAACACCAACTCTGTGCATTAAGGATGGAGCTAGAACCAGGAGGTGATTAGCTTAGCTTAGCATAAAGCTGACCTGACCCTGTCAAATGTTCAAAAAGATTCCTTATCAACACGAAATAGTTCACTGATTAACACGTTGTACGTTGTTTATTTAATCCGCACACAAACAGAGGTGTAAAATTCATCTCTCTGCTCAGTGCCTCTGCACAGCACGGCGGTGTTGCCAACTCCACCAGGTGGATGTTACACACTTAAAGTTCATCCCATATCCCACAGTTGCATTCACACTGTGCTAGTGCGGCAACCAAGCGGGGAAGCTTCCGGGCTACTATATGAAGCCGATGCGGAAGTCTCTGAAACCTGCTTTGTATTGAAAATCCAGCAGGGGGCGACTTTTCTGGTTGCAAAAAGAAGTCCGGCTCCATTAGAAATAATGGGAAAATGTTTCTCAGCTGAATGATAACCCCAGTGAACACTTTCCTGATGAGTTTATGGTCTCAGTCGCTTCAGTACAAAATTATGTTCATTTAGTAAATTATGGTCCCATTTATTTTAAAATAGACCATAAAGCAGAAAATGTTTCAGGGCGGGATTATCTATGATTGACAAGTCCTTACCGTGGCGACCTGTCAATCAGACTAGAGCCGAATCGTACCCTCGGCGCTGTGTAAATTTAACCAGCACCGCTGAAAAAGGTTATTAGGAGTCGGCTGTTCACTTTCTCTGGTGAGTACATTTAGTTTTAACACTGTTGTTCACTAGACAAAGTTATCACCCTGTTAAAATGACAGTTAACGTGAGTTACAGTTGCACCTAGCTAACACCGGCCTCCACCCGTACTGCTACTGTCAATCGGATCATTGAGATGCTGGGTATGAATGTTCCTCTGCACCTTTTGCTTGTCTATTTTCTGCCTTTGCTTTCAAGCTCTCCCTGATGCACTGTTGTCTTACTCGCCAGAGCAGCAAACATATAATAAAATAAAATAAAATTTGCCTAATAACAACATGGGGCTAAGACGAGGGATAAATAATTTCCCAAACACAAGCCAGAGGAGATGGAAAATGAATACCTTTTCAAAAACATTCATTAATATTCTACAGTTATCTTTTCCTTGACACACACACACACACACACACACATTTATTTTGTATATACAAAGGTATTTTTCTGGAGAGTAATTATTCCATGCAGCACTCCTTTGAAATGCCTGTTCTCGTGGTCGCCTTCATCTCACTGGGAACGATAACAACGCTTCTTGTTGATTAATTGAATTTATATTCTTGTGTGAGGTTGAATGCAACAGTGTGTGTGTGTGTGTGTGTGATTCAAGACTCTGGGCTTGTTGTAGTTTTCACAGCATTGCTTAACCTTGCATTAGCGGACTGAAGTAACACAAGATATTGAGGATGTGCATCTAAACCTACAACTAAAATATCTTGTTTCTCACACTGCACAACTGACACCGCTGTCATTTAAATAGAGGAAAAAAGATTGCAGGTTGTTTTCGTTCCACGTCTTGTTTCCGTGAGCAGAATAATTTTAATCAAACTGTATAAAAAGCCAGATTCTGTTTGTACTGGCAACTAATTTTTTTTATTTGGCAGTAAAGAGCAGTGAAAGAGGTTAGAAAGCACTTCAGGACACTTCACATCAAACAGCTAGCCACTTCATTTTAGGTACAAAGTGTGTGTGTGTGTGTGTGTGTGTGTGTGTGTGTGTGTGTGTGTGTGTGTGTCCCACAGATGTCGCTGTGGATGAAGGCCTGTTCTGTGATCGGGCTTATTATTGTGACAGGATTTAGGGAGCTGTAGAAGAGACTGGGGGGCAGGCTGGTTACTCACAAACACACACACACACACACACACTCTCCATTAGTGCTGCTCTATTTCACCTCAGTCCTGCATGTGAGTGAAGACAGGCAGCGCCAGAATCAGCCAATCAGCACTCCATACACTCTGTTTTATCTTAACGTCCTTCATCACTTTTTAATTTTCTGCAGTGAAACCACAGATAACAAAACAGAGAACGATAAAATATAAAAGATTAAGCTAAAATTAACGGGTCAGCATTGAATTTATTGTTGAAAATGACAACATACTGTGTCATTACCTAAAAGATTTAGATCTTAGCCTACTCATGGTGCATGAATGATTCTGTAAAGACAGAGGTGAGTTTCTCTACATTTTGCCTATCGAAGATAAACCAGAAGACAAAGTATCTTTACGTCACCCTGCACTTAGAGCTGACTGAACAAAACGCTGAGTCAGGCTCCTGCGTCACAGTCTTTCTGCAGCTGTTTTATCTTGATGTTTTACTTCTCTCCTAACTTGTTTTCCTTCCATTGTTTACCAGAAGCTAAATTAAAATCCACTTTGGCGGCAGCAAGAACAAAACACCAAGTTTCCATATGAAGATTTGTATCCTACTGATTAACACTGTGACTGGAACAGTCACTTTCTTTTTGCCTTTGTTAAAATAGACTGTACAGAGTTTACAGGAAATGAGGGGAGAGAGAGGAGGGCTATCATAAAAGTCCCTTACTCGAAACAGAGATGTTGCCATTACATGGTCAGCATCTTACACAGGAAGTGTTCAGGCACGTCATTAAGTGTAGGTCACCGCCTTTTTGGCAGCGTTCAGAGTCTGAACACACAATCACTGTAGTTAAGCGTTTAAACCAGAAAAAGTAGACTTTAAGAACAAAAATACGAGTAAATATAAAAGTAAACGCACTGTATGAGGCAACCGTACTTAAATTAGGGCCATTGCTGTTCCTTCAGGCGTGTGAGATGGACCACTGGGACAGACACATCATGTAGACACACCGTTAATCCCCTAAATCACCAGGACAGCCATAATGATTATTTGCATTATCAGTTGATCTGTTGTTCCAACGAATCGATTAATCGTTCACTCTGTAAATTGTCAGAAAATGGTCAACAAGGCTTATCCAGATTTCCCAGAGTGACATCTTTAAACTGCAAAATCACATCTGCTTATCCAAATTTTTTCCTGTATTTCCTGAAGATCAGCTAATTCATTATTTGAAGAAGTGATCATGTGAGCAATAAACTGGAAATCCTTTATTAGCAAAACAGTTTACTCCTTTTTAATATATTCTGACCAGAACACACAGAAAAACATGACTATGAAACTATGAAAATGACAATGAGGTTTTGCAGGTATTTGGTCATGAATGAAAGAAATGGAGAAATGGAAATTTTGTCTTGCCAGATGAAAAGTTATTTCATCCTGAGGGGCACATGAAGATGTCAACCAGATTTCATGGCAATCTATTATATGGTTGTTAAAGGTTTAGTGTGTAATACTGAGGATCTATTCACGTCTTCTATCTACATTCACCGTGGGTCCTCTTACATGGAAGTCGCCATGTTGTGCCGCAATGTTTCTACATTACATTTCATGGCAATCCATGCAAGATTTTTTAGTCTGAACCAAAGCAGCGGACCAAGTGATCGCAGCGGACCAAGTGGGCATTGCTTTCGTGCACGGCTAAAAACTTTGCGACACAATTTGAGTCACATTGCTGTGCAGCCTTTACGTGTTATGTGGGTTTAGATCCTGCTATAAGTACAAAATCTATCTTCAAAATAAATATCAGAAAAATATAACTGAATATTAGTACACAGGTTTTCTGCCTCTGCTTCCCATTTTAAAGAAACCAGACCTGGATCTCACAATGCTGCCCCCGGCCCTTGAAGGGAGCTCCAACCTGGCCTGAACGTGCAGGGCTCCCCCGTTCTCCTCCCCCTGGAGCTCCAGACCTGACAGTGATAAATGAAACACTGCAGCTAATGTCTGGCTAGGGGATATTGGAGTCCACACACACACATAGAGAAAAGATTGCCTCAACTGCTCTGCAATTAAATCTACAAAGAAACCTCCCCCCCACCATCTCCTCCTCCTGTGTCTCTCTCTCTGATTGCCTGGTTTCTCCATCTTCCTCCTGCTCCCCCTTTCTTATCATCCTCCCTTTTTCATCTCCCTCCTCCACCCATGTCTCTCTTTCCATTTATTTCTCCCAGCCACAGTGTTTCTCTCTCCCTCCATCCGAGCCTCTCAATCAGCTATACTCTGATTGCCATCATTGTTTTTATTACTGCCCATCATTACAACCGTCAGTGTTTTCCTTATTGTTCTGCTGCTGACAGCCTTCTGTGCTCGTCTCACAACACACAGGACATCTAAAGGAAGCTGTGTACTTGCTTAAATTATACATTTTTTTATGAATAAATTAAGTGTTAGAAAAACAAACTGCTTCATGAGCTTCAATGGGCTTCCGACACAAGGTTGCTCTTGAGCAGATGCTTCACCCTGTTTGTAAATACTAAACTGTAGCCTTAAAAGTCTGAACAATTACTGAACAACTTCAGCTTTGTGAAGGTTGTCAGAGTTTCCCCCAGGAAACTGTTTAGCAGACGCATTAAGCTGACATTAAAATACAAAATAAGCTTGTCGTTATCCTTCCAAATATTTATTTGCCACTCTTTACATGCTTTATGTAAAACACATGTCCAGATGGTGATTATAAAAAGTGAAACTAAAAGTGCCAGTGTTGCTGTTCTTTTCCTCTTTGGGTCAGGTCTCTTTCGGATTGGGTTTCCTTTTTGTATATTTATTTTTTAATTATTTAACCTTTATTTAACCAGGGGGAAAGACCCATTAAGATAAAAATCTCTTTTTCAAGGGCACCCTGGCAAAGAAGACCCTGGCAGCGGGACAGCAGGTCCAGCAGTACGAACATAAAACGACACAATGCAATCAAAAACATTTACCCTTTTACCTTTACACATATGCAACAGTAACAGCCCACAGTTAAAGCAGTTAAAATAAACTAATATAATGCCAGCTCATTTAAAAACAGTTACATTCATCTTTAAAAAAACTCTAATCAAGGATTTGAATTTCGCAAGAGGTACCAGCGCCTCCAGCCGGAGGGTCCTTTGCACGGAGTTCCATGTAGATGGGGCACCGCATGAGGAGGCGGCCTTTCCCAAAACTGAAGTCACCCTGGGAACCTTTAAGAGCAGCGGCCTGCTGGTATGATGAATACTGACCTCAAAGCTAAGGAGGCTGTTTATATAATGTGGTAATTTGAGTGAATGAATAACCTTGAGATTGGGTAGGGTTTCATTCCAGATCAGATCCAAAATTCAGGCCCCTTGAAGACCTCGACTTTACACTAACTTGAGCAGCAGTGTTGCTTTTGCAGAGCTTTTACTTAATTCTACTTAATTGTATGATGAAGTAAATGTTTTTTTTAACTGACATTGCTAGGCTTCTTTAATATAACATCTCATCTTTTGAGCCAGATCCTGTAGCATCTTGTTTTGTGATTAGTTTAGTTATTAGAGCCTAAACAATATATCCTTTAATAACATGGCGTTTTCTGTCACAAACAGCCAAACCGAGTAAAGCTTTATTGTACGGGTCTTTAATTTCAGAATAAATCATTTCCAGGAAATTTCATGCAAAGAACTCTGTAATTTGGCACTAATTATAGGGAACATATTAAATATAAAGATACTAAAACCCAATGAATATTTAAGCAATATTAATTTATCATTGGAAACCTTTTTGTCCATTATATGTTAAAGAATATTCTTGCCTATTAAAAAAATCTAATTTGTCAGGGCGGAGACTTGTACATTTAACAAGAAATTAATTGGAATTAATTGTGTATTAATTGAACTTTGTCTACATTTCCCCTTCAATTAATACTAAATTATGTTCTTCACAGAAAATTTGGACATTATTCAGAAACTATAAGCTGATGCAATAGTTTCCACATTTCTTCTCATTTACAAATGTGAATCGGCTGCTAGAAAACACAGCATGAAACCTTTATACAGGGTTTCTATTTTTCTGGTCAAAGAGTGCACATGCCATAATAATATTAAATTATAGTCTGTACTACACTTCATAAAAGTATCAGAAAGGTATTTTTCTTGGTTTGTGCTCCTCCTTCTCGCTAAACCTTTGAAACACTTGATCGACATATATGACTTTATGTAATTAGAGTGGTGGTTGGGGTTAATAGGTCACCACAGGCTCTGTGTGTGTGTGTGTGTGTGTGTGTGTGTGTGTGTGTGTGTGTGTGTGTGTGTGTGTATGTGTGTGTACGCGTGTGTGTGGGTTTGCCTTGATCGATCACTCAGAGCCATTAGCAGTGAGAGTGTGCCTGTGTGGTGTAGGATGGTGGGGTGCGGGAAATACTACTTAATGCACTTTGCTCTTAAAAGATGGTGGACTTATTAGACCCTTTCAGACATGTAATCTGTAAAATTGCTGGCTGCATCTATATATCAAAGTAAAGGCTTTCACGTTCACACATGCTGTACTGTAAGCCTGTGCTGTGGAAAATGTTGTTCTTGGCCGATTATAGTTACATACAGTATATTTAATAAATGAGGGGAGAGGATGTTTACTGTAAGATGTGTACAGGCTTTTATAATCAATACATTTATGATATGTTGAAAAGATTGCTCTTCATCAGACTGTCTGCATTATTTTATTATGCCCGTGTAAAAGAAAAACAAATGGTTCCTGTGTTTAATTCTAAAACTATACCTACACTATGTGGAGTAACAGTAGACTTCTAGCCAGCACTTTAGCATCGTTATGTTTAGCGAGGGAAGGCAGCAGTGTTTACATGGAAGGAAGCTGGGCTAAGTACAGCACTCTCAGATGCAGAGTTAATTCACCCAATCAGACAGTCAGACTAGAATGAGAACATTTACATTTACTCATTTAGCTGACGCTTTTATCCAAAGCGACTTACAATTGCTATACATGTCAGAGGTCGCACGCCTCTGGAGCAACTACGGGTTAAGTGTCTTGCTCAAGCAGAGAAACTCAGAAGGAGACACCAAAAAGTCAGACTTCCTGTCTTCTATAAAATGGGCACATGGACTTTGATTAAATTTTATATATTGACCAGTTTGCCACATTATACCAAAGACTGCTGATATCTAATTCTGAAGGCAGTTTTTGATTAAAACTCTCTAATGCATGAATTATTAAAAAACATTATAAGATTAAAATTGAGCTGAAATAAAAATCCATTTAATTTTTTTTTTAAATTCTGTTTTATTTTTTAAATTATTTAACTGTGTGGACACCATGCAACAAAGGAGTACACCTGACAATATAGAATATTGTGTTTTTAATGTCATGTTATGTTATGTATTTAAGCTCAATAGTTGGAAATTAACAATAAAAAACAGGAAAGGAGGAAAAGACCTCATGGTGGTATTTATAACTATAGTTACATGTAAGCGGAAACCCATTGTTATCCTTATCTAACACCACGTTGATTCATCTCAGTTTTAACATATCAGCACCCAACATGTAACAGATCAGACAGTTCTAGTTAATTAAAACTTTTCTTTACAGTATGTGAGTACAGTACTTATTCTTATTTCTTGTAAAAGCTGCAAACCAGTCAAAAGTTGCTGTTTAATGCTGTAATATGCACTTTTGCATTGTTATTTATGTTCATATATTTGTTAAGTATCTGTTTTATTATAATATAATACAATTCCTCACATCCACATCCAAGAAGAATAGATATACTAGCAGGTTATCAAACTTAATGCAATCAGACTGACGTCGACATACGAGGACAGCTGGTCTTTGGTGTATAAAAACTACATTTTACTCAAAATTTTTATTTATAAAAAATAAACGTGTACGTACTCTACTGTACATACTACTATGATGATATTTTGATTACCACAGTCGAGCGCTGGGAGGGACCTGGCGGCTTTTAACAACAGAAATGCAACAGGTGCTGTATATGGATTGCAAGTGCCCAACACTTGCAGTCTGTGTCCATATCTATCTTTTTCTTGAGTTGAAAGGCAATCCGAATAAAAATTAACAGCTTTTGCGGCGTCTCTGCGCGAGAGTCCAATGTGAGCCGCTATCTCGGCCTGTTGTTTCGCCCTCCACGTCACGTAACTCCAAATGGAGTTAAAATAACTGTCCACAAATGTAGACACCACTCACGAAAGGGTTAAAATGATTTAATAAATTTAATTTTGTGTAGATTGTAACTGCAGTATGAATCTTGATTAGTCTATTTAGCAGGTGGGAAAACTCCACTAATAAGCTAACACTGCCCTGACATGTTAACAACTTGGAAAGATTTTCTCTTAGCTCCTTTAGGGCGGCTGTGGCTCAGGAGGTAGAGCGGGTTGGCCGTTAATCAGAAGGTCGGCGGTTCAATCCCCGGCTCCCCCAGGCTGCGTGTCGAAATGTCCTTGGGCAAGACACTGAACCCCGGGAATTACCCCTGGCGGCTGTTCCGCCAGTGTGTGAATGTTATTTTCTGTTTGTGCATTTAGGCAGTGAATGTGTGTGTAACTGGTGAATGCAGAAGTAGCGCAAAAGCGCTTTGAGTGGTCGAAAAGGCTAGAAAGGCGCTATACAAGTACGGAGCATTTACTCTTTTTGGGTCATTATCAGCCCCTGAGGAAAATATCTCGCTCTCTAGCTGCTAAATGTTTCTTACCCAGCTAGTCGCAAGCTGTGTCTATCTGCAGATAGGTGGTTTATCGAAGCATTTTTTTTAGGAAAACCGCTGCTTGCTGCTGGAAATGATGAGAACGCCGAGACTGAACAATACAGAAAATGTGCCATAAAACTAAAACAATGAACTAAAAAGTTTTAATCCTGTCTGGACCAATATTATGTGGGTAAAATATTCAGCCAAACCCCAGTGATAATTTCAGATGTAATTATGCTATTTCTAGTTTATCAGCATTAACAAACAACAGCACTAAAATGCTCTTACATGTATTCATTAGTGATAGGAAAAACAGAATAATATAATATTCTATAAGATAACACCGTGAAAGGAGCCATTCTGCATAATAAGTATGCTTTTTCCTTTTGGTGTAAGTCAATTTTAACTACATATTGCTGATAATACTTCTGTACTTTTACATAACAGTTTGAATCCAGGAAGTTTACTTGCAATAGAGTATCTTTAGACCATTGTATTTCAACCTCGACTGTGTGCTGTGAGGCTTCAGGTTCAACACCACTGATTTCCTCATCTGCCCCCCACTGTCTATCACTAACAAACTCTTCTGATTGGTCCAGTTAGTCCATGCATCAGTGAAATACCCCTCTTTACACCTAGCATTATCTTTAGCACCTAGCATATGTTTTTAATGATTGAACCAGATAAAACAGCTGTGTGACAGCACAGTTAATCTCTCAGTCTCATTTTCTTCTTTGTTTCTTTTTCCCTCCTCCTTCTCATCTCTCTCTGTTAATCTATGAGGTCTACCTCATCTGTTATTTCTCTCACATTCTCCCCTAAACACCCGTCGTTTTGCCCGTCAAGGTTATCAGGCCACTGTGTAAACAACAAAGAGCTCTGCTGATGGGGATAACGCACAGACAGACACATTCATTCGCTGGAATCCCTCTGCGTTGTCCTGGTAACGACAGCTGAACTGAGGAGGGCCAGTCTGAACCTGATAACGCTGCACAGTCGCTTAACAGGTACGAGAGATGTGATGGACAGACTGATTTACAACACCAGCTTCACCTGGATTCACCTGATCTGTGTGTCTGATAAACTACATGGCCACAAGTATATGGACACCAGAACATTACACAAATACGTTTTTGATGGGGTTGAGGTCAATGCTCTGCGCTCTGTGCAGGCCAGTTATTTCACTCCAAACTGGGAAAACCATTTGTTTATGAAGCTCATTTTGAGCAAGGTGGGTTGTAATGTTAAAACAAGAAAGGGAAAAACTGTTGCCACAAAGTTGGAAGAACACTATTATATAAAATATCATGGTTTGCTGTAGCATTAAGAATATTTTTCTTAATTAACAAAAAGGGGCATCTAATGTTTCAAATCAAATGTTGCGAGAGAACATGCTTTGATATACCATATGAGGACTTCTACTAAAAATTATCCAATCATCTAGCCATTTTTGCATGCTTCTGACATGAGTGATGAATGAGTCAGATTCATTAATGCTTGGACATTTTAGCTTGGACACACCCCCTTCACAAATTCAAAAAAATGCTTTCAAGCACAGTGTAATGTCATCAGGTGATCATCAGAGGGCTTGCCCAGTAGCATAGCAGACCAGTCATTAGGATCTACTCTGGAACGAACCTGCTGGATTTTCTCAGAAACAAAATATATATACACTACCGTTCAAAAGTTTGGGGTCACTTAGAAATGTCCTTATTTTTGGAAGAAAAGCACTGTTTTCTTCAATGGAGATNACATTAAATTAATCAGAAAAAAAGTCTAGACATTGTTAATGTGGTAAATGACTATTCTAGCTGGAAACGGCTGATTTTTAATA
>JAPMOB010242150.1:0-10647 GCA_029875015.1 Lepomis gibbosus
TTACTAACTGTCTTAGAAGACAGAACCTCTGGTCCAGCTGATCAAGTTATTGATCAGCTGGATGTATTACATGTATTAGTCTGTCATAGGGCTGGGCGATATATCGGTATAAAATATATACCAATATAATTTCAAAAGAGATATGACTTAGACTTTACTGTTTATACCGATATATTTTGATGTTGAGTTAATTAAGGTTTCATAAAGTCCTGCCAGCATTTGCTCCTCTCTCACTCCCTCACCGCACACCCCCGCCCCTCCCTGTGTGTCTGCACGCAGCCATCTACTCACAAACTCTCAACAACATGTAGGAGACACAGTGCTGGTCAACACTGCTGAAGACCCCGTGACCTGTACTACAAAGGAAGTTCAACCTACTCAGAGTTAACTTGGGATTATCAGGCAAACTCAGGGTTGACAAACTCTGACCACCTACATTGGAGTTAAACAGTACTACGAAGGTGGATAAGATGTTGCTTAGTTGAGTCGGTGTTAACTTAATTGGAGTTGGTGCACGTTCGCATAAAAGGGGCGTGTTCGGCTGCAGAGTTTTTTCACAATGGCGCATGCTCCGTATTTCTCCAGAGGAATGGACGTTGGTAGTGTCCGGAAATTATGAATGTAAAGACATGTTAACGGCTAAATCTAATATCATGGCAGACAACAATGACAGGGAGGCTTGTTGGCATCACATTGAGTAAATTTGTAGCCTTATTATCTCCCCAGTGTTCTTATAATTCAAATCTCTTTTATGTATTTTATGGAAAAAAAGGAGCCAATGGAGAGGGGTAATAATGCAAGACAATTTAATTTCCAAGATTAATCTACAAGTAAAAAACTTGAGTGATTTTTTATTTTTTTATGACATAAATTTTGGGGAATTTTTCTTCTTGTAAAGTTCATACTTCAATCAAGGATTTTTTTTCTCTGTTATTAACCCCGACTCTGGCTCCTTTTTTTTTAAAAACACGTAAAATAATCTGTCTAAATATGTGAAAACAGTTAAAGAAATTCAATTATAGACTACAGATGGGCTACATATAAGAAATTATCCTGTTAATTAATGAAGATTCCTGTCTAAAATTGCAGAGGCTGCAGGGCTCACTGTCTGAACATGATGCTGTTGTGTTCAGAACTTCATTGCAGCCGCAGTGAAACAAATCAGGATGAAATCCAAACACATTATGAAGTGGTGTGTGTTAATGTCCTACTTCTCATCATTAACACAGAGTACAGATGTGGTGTGTTGTCCACATGCAGAGAAACCTCGAGTTAACCACGAACAAAACCTGCTTGGAGCAGTTTAGAGATGAGTCGTAAATTGCCATGGCAACAGACCTCGGGTAACACCTATCCACTTTTTGTAGTAGAGGTTAACCGGGAAGTTACACCTGGGAAGTTAACGTCACAAAGTTACTCCTGAACTTACCTGGATAAGCCAGTTACCCCGCTTTGTAGTACAGGCCACCGGCTTTTAATAACAAAAACAATGGTTCATTCGGTGTTTCCCCACACATACACTTTACCTTGGCGGTCCGTCCAAGTTAGGCGATACATTGTAGCTTTTATCAGAGAAACACAGTGATTACGTTAGAAGTGGCAACACTCTGGATATTTTACAAGCACGGACCAGGTAAAGCAACGGTGAACACACCAGTCAGATGTTATTCGTTACCTAGTATGTTGGTTTTGTTTTGATAGGCTACGTCGTCAACACACCTCCTTAACATGCAGCTCACCTGCTGCTATAAAGGAATCATGGGAGGAAAAGTTTGGAAGACAAGTTCTGTTTTTTTCAGTGGCTTATACAGCCTAGCTTACTACTGATGGAGAAAGTCACTGAAGCAGACATACAGGGAAAGAGAGACGGTAAGCGGGGTACGCTGTGTGTTTGCAGCAGCGGTAGTTAGGTCTGTGAGTGTGAAGAGAACTGAAGGAGGTGGATTCAATAAGTGAGTGATACTTAAAATGGAGAATGAAGTTTAATTAAAACGGTGAAATAAGAAACAAGCTAAGTCACAAAAAATAGTTAAAACATGCCCGCTAAACCCCCCCATCCCCCTTAGCAGTTCTCTTACTTTGTGCCTGAGGGTCCAGGTTCATTACTGAAGGTTGGAGGAAGATGACCTTTGGACCAGTCACTCTTCATAGACAGACAGCTGGATCCTGGAGACTCTGCTCTGTCCTCCTCTTCCATCTTCTGGACTTCAGTTCAGGTGTTTTTGTTGTTCCAGCACAGCTGGTGTGTTCCTGTGTTCAGGATTAGATTTCGGTCTAAATGGTGACAGGTAAGAAATACAGCCAGTAACCCTGAAATATGTTGTCCAGCTTTATATTGCACACCTACAGTAACACTGTTCACTCACATTTTACATGTAATTACTGTCATCATCATTGAAAAATGAGTTCCACTGGTGTCTAATTAGAATGAAAGAGAGCTGAATTGTAGGAAGATGGCTGTGGTGGGTGAGATGAAACATGACTGATGGTAGATACAGCTGTTGGAGCACAGGTTAATCTGAGCATACAGTATCAGGCGCTGGCACAGCTGACTCAAATGGCAAGCCACTAGTGCTAGTGATCTCATCCACTCTTTTGCAAAACTCTAAACACATTCTCACTTTGTAAAACACATTGTGCACTTGTGTTGCAAAATGGTAAATACATGCAACAAAAGTTAAACACAACACAGCTGTCACCTTTTACACACAACAACTCAAAATTCTGCACACTTGTTTTCTAATGATGTGATCAAACCAAAAGTCCCTGGCCAGCATATAGGCAATGTCACCCTTTAACCAAGCTATATAGGGGGCAGTTTCTCTACCCTCAGTCAACTTTGGGGCCATATAACACTGAACATTGTCTTTCTTTTCTGGGTGGTTGTTGGAATTTTGTGGAAACCTACAGCCTTTACTTCAATCTAACAGAAGAACTTTTCTCTGCCTGATGGTGGAAGGTCTGTGAACGAAACTCATTTACTACGGAAAATCTCTTATGAGCAATGGAATTGGCCTGTGGTGAGATAGGTGTGGAGAGTTGTTACAGTCAGGCTGCATCCAGCACTTGTGAGGGTTTTCCTCCTTGGCAAGGGACAAGTTTGCATGTGATGTGGATGAAGTCTTTTACTGTACTGACTTTGATTATGCAGTTGCACAACATTTTTGTGTGTAATGGGCTTTTCATTTATAGTTTTCTTTGTTCTTACTGTATTTGAATATACAGATATTCAATCCTGTATTACTTGCAATACTTACAGTAGGATTATATATTTACTATTATATATTTAATTTGGGATTACTATACTTTTTAAACTGGAAGATGTGTTTCCTATATGCAAATACCCCGGACGCTGTGTTCTCAACTTTTTGATGTAGTGTCCAAAGAGTGCTCTGCAGTGTTTTACCTATTGACTAGCTGTTGTATTTTGAAAGCATTGTTTGATTTTGAGCACAGATCAAATGCTTTTGAGGCAAGTGTTTGATTTTGCTAGAAGAGTCAGAGGTTTTGTGAATGTAGTTTAAAGAATTGGTTTTGTATTTAAAGTTTCGAGAATATGGGTGAAAATTTCAAGAAATGTGTCTTAGCAATTGTGATAAACTGTAATCGTCACTATCATTACAGGTTTTGTGTAATAAAAAAACACCGCAATAGCGACCTTCAAACTGCCAAGACACCACTTTTTCACAAGGGATGGTGTAAAAATGGCATTGTCTTGACTAATAATGATCTCCTTTGAGCAGTACAGTAGGTCTGTTGAGATCACAGCAAAAAAAACCACATAAATTACAGTTTTTCACAATTGCTAACTCATTAATGTCTTTAATCATTAATGACTACTAATACCTCTCATAGTCTGTCTATTTCAGTTCTCCTGACACCTCTGTCTCGTTCATTTTCAAGTTCAATTCAAAACAAACTATTTGACCCTCTTCCTACCATCCTACCAAGCCTGCTCAACCTCTCTCTCTTGCCAAATAAATACATTCCTCTCTCAACTCTGGTTTTATTCCTCATTTCTAAAATCTAGAATAGTATCATCTCAGGTCCATGCACACGTCTTACAATAACCTCTATGAACAATTCCAATCTGGTTTCCGTCCCTGCCATAGCACAGAAACAGCTGTGGTTAAAATGATCTTCTCATGGCAGCTGATTCCAGACTACTAACTATTTTCATCTTCCTTGATCTGAGTGCAGCCTTTGACACAATCTATCATAACATTCTCCTTGACAGATTAGTCTCTATTGGTTTCACTGACACACATATCTCTCTGGTCCTCTTTGTTTTCATTTGTTATCTATCCTGATTTTATGCACTGTAATTATAGTTGTTCATTTTATTGGTTTATTGCTGTTCTGCTTAATTATGTTTTGTGAGGTGACCAGCACCAGTGTCAGTGTCCTTCATACAGGTGGTGTTCCTTAACACCTTGATATGCAAAGTGAGCAATTGTAACAAAAGAACTTCAAGGATCAATGAAGTATTTCTGAATCTGAACCGATGGTGAGACATGGCTTTATGCAGAGAGCTGGTGTAGCCTAACAGTACGCTGACAATCACTGACTCAGTAATCCGTCATCATTAGGACTAAATTAACAATTACACAAGGCAGTAATTACACCAGAACAGGAAGTAACAACACATGAGGAAAACAAGAATTCAAAATAAAACAGGAAGTGAGGCAAGAAACAACAAGCATGAAAACCAAGAGTCCCAGACTGACCATGACATAATGACATAAGTAAATTAGACTACAGCTCCCAAACTTTGAGCTTTTCTCTGATTATTGAACGTAACACAAAATGGTCTGATGCTTCATCTGTATTTATTTATTCTTTTGCCAAATTTTCTGTAACTGCAGAAGACACCATCTGCTTCATGTTTACACTGGCTCGTGCATGCCCAGTGTACCTGAACAAGCCCTAGCTGTGCGTTTTCAGTCGTTTTAATACAGACGGAGATCAACCCCAAAATGCTGCTAAAACGCTGGTGTGTATGGAGAGTATTCATTTTAATTCTCCGTTTGTAAACTAAAACGGAGTAGTGTGGATAGGGACTCAGCCTTCAGTTTTCCTCCTAGCACTCTGTCCACTCAAAATGGAGTCTGAACTCTTTCAGCTTTAGGTTTCATCCCTGTTCTCAGTGTTGTTTCTCCCCTCTTACAGGAAATCTCCTGATTTATCTGTGTGTGTTTAACATGATGTGTTCATGAGTGTCTCACTTGGCCTGAGCAGACTGAATTAAAATGGGGTTCTGTCAAAATATGAAGTTTAAATGATGTAAATAATGTGTTTTGTTTCAGTTCCAACTAAAGTGCTTTAAACTAAATTAACTAAATATTCTTTTCCAGACTTCTTGTCCTGGTTTTGTGTTTTGTGTTGAATGATTGTTATTTCCAGCTTTATATTGTTCTCCCTTTCCTCTTGTACCTGTTTTTGCTTCACTTGTGTTTTCCTACTTGTGTGATTGTTTGCTCCTCCTCACTTCCTTTCACCTTAATCGCCGCTCTTCCGTTTATATATTGTGGCTGTGTTCGTTGTCATCTGTCGACATTTCTCTCAGCTGGATGCACACCAAAACTAAGCAGCTTCATATTCAGACTGTTTTTCTCTGAAGTATTGTATAGTTTCACCTCTCAGCCCGACTGATGCTGATATTAATATATGGGAATCCAATAACAATATATTTTTTACATTGACAGAGTCTTGCTTTCTTAAATGTTTTTTTGAACAGTAAGCGAAACATTTTACAGTGTAAAGCAGTTTGACAGAGTAGTCCACCTGGTGGAGCAATACGTTCATCTGTCTAGGACCGGCGACAAGGCAGCGTTAAACCATCAACGACGCCGGCCAACAGCACAGTGCAACTGTTGCTCACCAAAACTGTGTACAACGCCATGCTGTCACTGCAGCACCTCTGTCACATTGCCATCAACAGGAGGAGGCGGCAGGTCCAAACAATAGATGAATTAATAGTGATAAATTAGGCTGTCATCTTGTAATTGACCTGATTACAAGGTGACAACAACTGTGCTGACCAAGATGATGAAGAACTGCACCCAATATCTTCCAGGAGAATTTTCCATTTGACAGTCTTATTCCTGGAAATGGCCTCACTGGGGAAAGCTTCACACTGGGAGGCATGGACCCACATGCTGGGTATGCTTCTTTTGGTTTTTGTTTAACAGGATGAGGGAATGGACAGCATACGGGACACAAACAATTAAAGGACACGAACAGTCTACTTAGTCTGCTACCATCACCTTGTCTGTAGTGAAAAGGCATTGGAGTGCATTCAGGACCTAATTTGCGATCCATCAGAGAGCTCATATGGCCAAGATAACGAACCATTTTTATAAAAAGTTGCAACTTGTCTTTTTAAACCATATAAGCACAATATAGTAAAAGGTAACAGCAGTTTATTGTCATACATGTAGCAAAGTGTATTCTCTGCATTTAACACAAAAACGGTCAGGAAAACCAGGATTTGAACTTGGGACCTTCTTGCTGTGAAGCCACATTGCTATCCACTGGGCTACCATGCCACCACTGTGCTGCTATTACCAAATCAAACTTGCTCTGAGCCCCAACTTCTCAGGCCCTGTTGAAAGACAGGGTTACTGGTGCCGCTGCTAAATGTAAAACCCACACATAATTTATCCACCTCTACTGAATCACAGTCCTGTCTTTTATTCCATCTATCTCTATAGGTGTCATCTGTGTCTGCCTGCTGAGAACTCTTGTTTGCCACTGACTCTCTGGGACAGAAGTGCTTCACCTTGGAATAGGTCCGCCTCTGGATAAACCTGTTCAGCCAGTTTGTTCGAGCAACGAACCATTTTGTTAACAACCTTGTTTAAATAATGAATTCTAAAGTAGTGTATTGCGCACATTCAATTTAAATGTACTGCAATATACACAAGAGTGCAATAACATGTGGTTTGCAAACACTTTAAACAAATAAGGTGCTTTTTACCAGCAGTTTTTCCTTTACACAGCAGCAATAAAATATTTCTTGTAAATCTCAACTTAAACATTAATGTAATCAAATCAAATATAAAACCAAAGCTTTTTGCCACTGCCATGGCATTACCTCAGAGACTTTGACAGGAAAAGAATCTAAATGTTGGATTAACACTCACCCTGCCTCAGCTTTCAGTTTTCCTCCTCCTGCTCTGTCCACTCAAAATGCAGTCTGAACTCTTTCACTTTCAGATTGATCAAGTCTGAACCCTCCCTGTTCTCACCTGCTTAGTGTTGCTCCTCCCCTCTTCTAACAAGAAATCAGATGAGTGTGTGTGTGTGTGTGTGTGTGTGTGTGTGTGTGTGTGTGTGTGTGTGTGTGTGTGTGAGAGAGAGAGAGCCAGGTGCTCTTGTACCTTGGCGCATTGCTGTTCTAATGGCAGATGAATGAAGGGGGGATATGGACAGAAGTGTGGACGTGATCTAAAAAGCGTCTCTGATCATGAAGCCTGATGTTCCTTTGCAGCTTTTGTTAACATACAGACAGACAGTCTCCTCTATGAAACGTCTGGATCGTCACTGCGCTCCGTTATTAGAAACTCTGATGAACCGCTCGTGGCTCACATCTCTGTCTCTTCCATTGATTTCTTTATTCTGGGTTTTATTGATGTAGGAGTGTTTTCTTTAACCATTTCCTTTCATGATCAAAGAGGCTGCTGTCAGTCATTTGAAACGTTTCCATGTGCAGTAAAGTCACAGCAAATATCGTGGGGCATTTAAGCAGCAAAACTAAAAGCTGTAGTTCTAAAGTTGACATGACAGGACAGAGGAAACTCTCCAGAGGAAACAGAATTCAACTTTTAGCTTCTGAAATCATTGAGACGCTCTGATGGAGCTCAGGATTGATCAGGAGGACGGCTGCTTTACTCCAAACACTTTCATGAACCTTCCTCTTTGTTTTCCTGCTTGTGTGATTGTTTGCTCCTCCTCACTTGGTTTCACCAGTGTCTAATCAGGGTCAACAATGAATAAGTGTGATCAGCATAGTTGTCAACCTCAACATCATAGCTGTAATTGGGAGAACAAACCTATGCCCCTCCATAAACTTTGAGTCATCCCAGAGATGGTTGTCTTGCAGTATGTGGTAGATTTCTTTAAATGCAAAAGCATTAGTTTAGTTTCAATGGTGGAGATGACGCAAATGAAGAGGAGGGTCTGGGGGTCCTCCCCCAGAAAATTTTAAGCAATTTCTGCATTTTCTGCCTCTATTTTTGGTGTAAAAGTCTATATTTATTTAAAGGGGAAGACAAAATTCAGGCAGCAGTTGACAACTCCAAATATAAAAAATGTATAGAATATAGTGCAGAAAGGCTTTCATGCATTCTGTAGCGATTGCTTTAAATAGCCAATAATTCTTCTGTAGATCAACTTTTCTGTTTTTTTAACAAGGTTATAATTGATCTTTACAAAGGATAATGTCATTGTGTAGTACAACACATTACACATTTTCATATTCATATTTAATATTCGGAAAGAAAGTCATGATGATTATAATATATATAGTTCAGTGGTACCTTCAGTATAATTACAGTATAGACAAACATGAATAATGTAATATTCATATATAAATTCTACCACAATTACCACCACTACTAATAGTAAAAGTAATAAAACAAATAGCTCCAGCACACTCCAAAACACGTTACCTTCCTGTCTCTTTCACCCCCCGCGTAATCCTCAGATATTTCGTTCTGTAGTCTCCTTCTGTAGAGGCTCTCCAAAGCCCCCTTTATTCATAAATTGGTTAAATGGCCTCCAAATTTCCTCCACAAACCCTCCATTTTGTTTTCCAGTATGTATGTGATTCTCTTCATGGACATGCCATGTTCCATATTCTTGATCCAAGTGCCAATAGGTGCCTTTCTTTGGCATTATGATCTATAGTAGTTTTTTGCCTGTAACAAGATCAATAAATTTATACTCTTTAGGTTTCAAATTGAGGTCTGCTGGACAAAGATGCAACAGAATCAGCTTGGAGTCAAGTGGGATACTTACAGACAGGATAGCCATTGTTTTATTAATCACCCCCTTCCAAAATGTTTTAATTTTGTCACACTCCCAGACACAATGAATAAATGTTCCTCAATCTTCACTGTTACAGTTATTGAAGTTGACAGGTGTTATGTATGTCTACATCAGCCAAAAATGTTTGGAGTAGCTTTAAGTTAGAATTTGCTGTTTGTTTTTGAGATTCCTGGCAAGCTTTTTTCCAATCATTTTCTGAAATGTCTCTTTTAAATCTGCCCTCCATTTTTCCAGTTTGGTTATCGATGTTTCTCTAGAGCCAGATGCAAGCCATTTATATATATTGATGAAATCAAACTCTTCTCATTCAATTTTTTGTGATCATTCCTTCTAAGGACAAGAGTGCAGGAATTTTGAGTGATTGGTTTTGCATAGAGGGAACAAAGTTTCTCACTTGCAGGTATTTTAAAAAATGTTTTCTTGGGATATCAAATGTTATAGTGATTTCTTCAAAGGTCATTAGAACCCCTTCTTTAAAGAGTTCTCCTATTTTACTTATTCCTTTCTTCGCCCATGACTGGAATCCTGCATCCAATTTGCTTGGTTTAAAAGAAACATTGCATTGGAGTCCAAAATGTTCATATATTCTTTAACCTCATACTGTGTTGTAGGATTTAGGTTTAGTCCTGTTGTTTTTCCTGTGTTTATTTGATATTGCCATGGTTTGGAGTTTTGTAGTCTTGTTTATTGTTTTGGTTCTTCTGCTGCCAATTGTAATCCCCTGTATTTGCCCGCAAGAGCTAACTGCTATTGCCAGCGGTTCAAAAAAAAGTGGTGACAAAGGCGAACCTACGGGGCAATCTCTTGGGATATTGAACGGCTCAGATATCACCTCATTTGTCAGTAGATTCGCTGTCGGGTTAAGATGCAATAATTTGATCCAGTTAAGGAAAGTTCTACCCAAGCTAAAACGGGCGATAACATCAAAGAGGTAAGTCCACTCGACCGTGTCAAAAGCTTTCTCCGCATCTAGCAAAAGAAGAGCTCCTTTTCATCCTTTTTGCAATACAGTACATTGAGAATGTCACGATCCTGTCCTGAGCTTGTCTGTGTTACGTTATTTTGGCCATACCTTCTGTATTTTGATATTGCTTTCTCTGTATCTGGGTTTTGGGTTTCAGTCCTGTCTATCTGTGATCTTGTATCCAGTCTGTTTGTTCAGTGTGGTGGTTCTGATCTGTCCTGTCTCGGTGTCTGCCCTTGTACTGGTTCTGTCCTTTCCCTCATGTCCTGTTCTCTACCATCATGCTTAGGTTCTGTTTGTCTGGTTACTAGTTTCTTAGTGTCTGTCTTGTCTAGTATGTTAGTTCTTAGATCCGTACCTTAGTTCATGTCTCTAGTGTTGTCTCTGGTCTGTTTTACCTTGTGCTTTGTCCCATGTCTTGGTCCCCAGTCCTGTCTTCCTGTTGGTCCCGTCTCTATTCATACTCCGTCCTGTTTGTCAGTTGCCATGTTTCTGGTCTTGTGTTCTGTTAGTTCAGTGTCTCAGTTCATGTCTTACAGTTTACTTCTGGTCTGTTATTTTGCCCCTATCCTTGTGTTATAGTTGGTCAGTGCTTGTCTGGTATTTTGTTACATGTGTTCTGTCTGTTAGTT
>JAPMOB010242155.1:1333-19969 GCA_029875015.1 Lepomis gibbosus
CCCCCCATACTCTCAAACACACACACTACTACTTCAGAGAGTTACTGCAGTGGCTTCTCTCCTGCTTTGGATTCCTCTGGCCACAGCTGTGGAAAAGTTCAGTGGGGACAGAGAGGGGAAAGCTGAGTAAAATGGGGAAAAAATTAGAATCAAGGTGGAAAAAAGAACTTGGAAACTAATATCAAGAGAAGTCTTGATTCTAACTAAAAGAGCAAAGAGCTGGGGATGTAAAAGTATAGCTATATTGAGCCAGTAGTGGCTAGAAGTCAAACACAGAGGCCTTCTTCTTAGCAGCCTCAGAGATCACACTCTATTTCTAGCAGCACAGCACACTGACCGTCAACAACAGCCTGTGCACATGGCAGGTCATCTATTTACGCTGGAAAACACTGTCAGAAGAACAAACATGCTCACAGGCATGCAGGCTGGCACACACAAATACACACACGCACATCCCCCAAACACATACTTAAACTATGAGTGGTAGAATAGAAAGATGGCAAAATGTTTTTGATCCACACAAGTTTCCAAATCCTGTCACTGTACTGCCTTGTTTGCACTCAGACTAAAAAGTGCAATTCTTTTACAAACCATGCACTACACAGAGTTAAACTTTAACAAAATAAATATGTGCAATGCAATGTACTGTATAGGTCCCAGTTAATGCCAGGTGGTGCAAAGTCTCAATTAATGCAAAAGAAATTACTAGTATGCATAATAATGACAAACTGGGCAAACTCCATCTGCTGAGGAAGATTAGCTGATATGACTGAAAGCTCCAGAACAGCTACTACATGGACCTTGCAGTAAAATTGTTTCGCCAATTGGGTAGAGTTTAGACCAATTTACATCCAGCCTAATCACTAAATAGCTCAACAAACTCCTTT
This sequence comes from Lepomis gibbosus, assembly GCA_029875015.1. NCBI lineage: Eukaryota > Metazoa > Chordata > Actinopteri > Centrarchiformes > Centrarchidae > Lepomis > Lepomis gibbosus. The sequence continues at coordinate 2,221 of JAPMOB010242155.1, forward strand.
GGTATAACATAAAAACATGCGTCACCTGTTACTGTCAATGGTTTCATGGTACAGATGTTTTCCTGTTTGTGCACCTTATCATAGACAAAACATCAAAGAACAATCACAAAATTATTTGGCATTTTGTACATAATCAAAAGTCTTTCGCGCACACAAATCCCACCACCAACACCAGAAAAAAACACCTGGGAAGCTAGCGGAGCAGAGTGAGTTAGTTGTTACTGAACTACACTGTGAGTGATCCGACCTACAACCTGATGTGCTATTAATTTAGTGTTAAAATGCACCTAAATTAGTGTGAAGGACAGAACCCGCCACCGGTTAGAGAATCTTAAAAGGAAAGCAAAGAGGTCTGAGGCATCTCGTCCCTTTGCTTTGCATCCAGAAGAAGAGGTGTGCAGGGTGAACCGCCACCAGATGGAGTTTACTATGAGTGGAGGAGGATGACAATAATCAGACGAGAGGAAGGAGGTGTAAGAGGTCTCTGATTTATAGGATCCACAGGAGTTGAGGCCACTCCGTGTAGCCTTCCTACCTGGCTGCTGCTGACGTGGTGACTTGATTGTAGATGACTTGGTGACCTTGACAGATTTAACCACCCGGCTGGATGTCTGGACCCCTGGTTTACACCCAGCAAGGTTAGCCTGAGGACAGAACCGGTCCTGGTTTTGGCCTTGACCACGGTGCAAAGATGAGCCCTCAATGCGTTGTTTCATCTCTGAAGACAACAAACGCCCCTTGTGCATCCACTCTTGCATCTTGTTGACAGTGACACCATGCCCCTTGTTGACAGAGTTAGTCCCCTGTGCTCGGGCTTCAGTCGGCTCTTGCTTGTTGTCAAGACCCTGATGTGTTGATGCATCGGCGTTGCTGTCTGTAGAACCTGTCAGGCTGTTGACCGAGCCGCTGCTCTCATTGAGCTGCCCGCCACGGTCTTCATCACCACCGGCATCTTGTAAATGCTCATCACTGCTGATGGCATCATAAAGCACCCCAGGTTCTGACAGCTCACTCGCTCCTGTGACTTTACCCCCTTCAGCCTCATTTGTCTCTGTGGCCCCTTTATCACCAGGGGCCTGAACAGAGAGTGAGGGTCCACCTTGATACTTGATAGCTCCGTCACTGGCAGAGCGCAGTAATTTGGGTCTTATCTTATTTAAAGACAGGTTCACCATACTCTTACTATTCAGCCTGCATTTGAGGCCTGACTCAAGGTTCCCAATGAGGCAAAGCAGAAGTGAGTCAGTGTCAGACACCTGCTGAGGGCTGTGGTCACCTCCTGAGGACCAGGAGTCACTGTCCATGTTTTTGGCAGACAACCTCGAGCACAGGCTATCCCTGGAGTGGCTACTACTACAGGAGGAGGTAGCCTGCTGCTCAGTTAAACTGCCACTAATCTGTTGGACATCCAGGTTGATATCATTCATAGCGTTGATAAGAAGGTAATAAGCTTCTTTCAGCTGGTTCCTAAGCCTGTCTGTTTCCTGGGCACTGCTACTGTCATCCAGCTGTCCTTTATCCTGTTCAGGCGCTGGCAGCTCTGCAACCTCTGCTCTATCACCATCACTTTTTGCTCGAATAGTTTCATAAAAAGGCAGAATTTCATTATCATAGTAATCCTCATCTTCACTATCTAAAGCGTACCTAAATGACCCCTCTGAGGCGCACAGGGATGCCATGTTAATGTCGCATATTTCTAACTCTGTGGGGAAAAACGTCGGGCTCTGCAGACAGCCTGCAGTCCCTCTGATGTCCCCTGCATACCCAGGCCCATAACTCTCAACATTTCTGATTAAAATGTTTTCTTCCGTGGTTCTTGATGTACCGTTTGGATACAAAGGTGCCGCGCGAACTGGCGAGCTCGTCTCCAAACTGTGGTTGTTGTCAAACCTCCAGTTGACGTTGTGTTCATTGACAGCATCTACAGTCCCTGCCATGTGCCGGGAGTGTCCTCTGTCTCTGGGCTCTTCCCCATCACTATCAGGAGTAGTAACCCGGCCCTGTGGTGGTTTACCGACCCCTGTATGCGGTTCAACACGTGCTCGGTGTGCAACGTGATTTGAACTGTCCCCAAACCCTATTGAATCCCCAATGCTGCACTGCCGTGGGACCGAGACGAAGTGTTTTCTCTGGACATGCGGTCCTCCAAGAGTGACCCCCGCCGATAAAGTGATTTTGCCAGCGGATCTGTGCACCTTGTTGGTCCTATCTCCCCCGACTACCGCGTGTCCCCCAAACTGCACTCCTCTTTGAAGTGAGACCCCCAGGAGCTCCTCATTAACCCGAACCCTGCCCCCGCTGCTCCGCTCCTGGGGACGTGCGCCGGCAAACTCTGCTGCGCGACTCTCCCGAGCTATTACAACCCCAGCAGTTTGCACCATCTCTCCCGGGCACTCAGGAGAGTCAATACAATTCTCGTACGTACTCATTCTCTCTGAAGTGCAATCCAGCCCTGTAAACAACAATACCGGGCGAGCCTCGTCGGAGTCTCGCCGCGTTTGCAAAACTTTTTCTTTACCTTCTCGGCCCCCATTCGCTGCAGCAGCAGAGCCGTATCCACCGCCGACCGTCGCTGTTTTCTTAGATTTCTTCCCCCGGAATTTCGCTAGTAAAGTCCTCCGCAGAGGATCAGCCATTCCTTTCCTTTGCCCCCTGTTAATTCCTCCAGGTTTCTTTCAGTACACTGGCTCCAGAAGGGAAGGACCGAGTGGGTTCTCCTCGCTCGCCGCGGTCAAAGCTCGCCGGGCGGACGGGCTCCTCTCCATTCTCCGCTGTCACCTCCGCTCTGTCGCCTCACTCCCTCCTGGCCCTCTCTCTGCTTAACTGCACCACCTCTCTCTCTCTCTCTCTCTCTCTCTGCTCCACACACACACTTTGCCCTCCTCCCACCCACACTCTTTTTCTCTCTCTTCCTTTCTCTCTAGCGCCTCACCTCACCTTCTCCTCACGTTTGCGGCTCAGATACTTGGAATATTTCCTGGCTCAAAGTTCATGGACATTGCAAGTAAATAGGCTTCACAAAACAGCATGAAAGTGTCTTTAAAAACTACCAAATGTCCAACTAAATTGAGCTCGAATCTGTAGCCTATCTCAGAAGACATTGTTGTACAACGAAAGACAAGCAACCGAACATTATATTAGGCCCTTCTAATAAATCTGGAACTGGAATAATAACATAACATAAAAGAATATAGTTGCAGATTCACTTTCAGGATGATAGAGCAGTCCAAAGTGTTTCAGCACTACTTTATAGATTAAGTTATAAGTCATTAATAATAACTTGAGTAGTCAGGGAGTGGAAAAGTCCCATTTGCTGTTATTTGTCCTCTTCATCAATAAAAGTTAATGAATATTTTAATTAGGCCTATATTTTAATTAGTCATCATTATTCATTCTGCAGTTAAATGCTGATAAAAATCATCATTAAAGGGTCATGAGTTTCTTACTTTCTTACACTCCAATAAGTCTGCAGAAAAATGTTTCAGTAAGTCATTAATAAAATGTAACGGCATTAAGCTTTAACAAACCATCAACTCTTAAGTTACAAAATATTATTAACATTATTTAAGTGTTTTCATATTCCATCAGGTCTGCAGCTCTTGCCCAGAAGGTCAGATGTCAAATGAAATCCAATTGGCTAACATGTATAACATGCTAACACGTGCATGTAGAGCAGTGTTTATTATAGTGCATTGTCCCTGTCAAATAAACCAATAAAACATTGGATTGTTTCTTACTGATGATTTAAAAAATCAAAAATACAATGCAAATGTCCTTGCTCCAAGGCAAAGCCTTCAGCTATCAAGCTCCTCTCCTGTGGAATCAGGTCCCAGTTTGGGTTTCGGGACACCGTCTCCACATCTAAGATTAGGCTTGAGACTTTCCTCTTTGCTAAAGCTTATAGTTAATCAGAGCCATCTCTTATATGCTGCTATGGGCCTAGACTGCCGTGAGACTTACTATGATGCCTGAGCTCTTTTCTTGTCCTCTCCATCTGTATGCATTCTCATCCCATTAATGCATGTTACTAACTTGACTCCTCCCTCTGCTGTAGTTTTGTGCTTACTCATCTCTTTCTGCAGGTGTTTCTGGCTATGGAGCTGTAGAAGTCTAGATCTATGACTGCAAACCACCTACTGCTACAATTATTGTTGTCATATTGTTATTGTCATTACTAGATTATTATGTCTCAAAGTGGAACTTCTGTTGGGCTGCTGTGTTCTCTCTCTCTCTCTCTCTCTCTCTCTTTCTCCTCCCCCCAAATGGTTGAGGTCCTCCTTGAGGTTTTCCTTGCCACAGTTGCCTAGTGCTTGCGCATGGTTTCACATATGTAAAAATACAAACTATTAGCAAAATGTAAAGAATCAAAAGTGAAAGTACTAATTACACATATCAGCCTCTTATTTTATCCTGTATAGGTGCTCGACTTATATTTTCTTTTAACTAACACTAGAAAACAGGATCATATCAGTCCTGTTTTACGGGTTACCTGTAAGTTTTAGAATTGATTTTAAGATTTTACCAATCACTGTAAAGGCACTTCATGGTTCTGCTCGCAGCTGCATTACTGAATTGCTGCTCCACTATGAGCCAGAGTGCAGCCTCAGATCCTCAGACAGGGCTCTGTTAGCTGTTCCTAAATCCCGGACTAAGGACTACAGGAGACCAGGCTTTTGCAGTTAGAGCCCCTCAGCTCTGGAACTCCCTGCCTGAGAACCTGAGGCTTGCAGGTTTGGTGACACCTTAATTAAATCACTTCTCGAGACATACTTTTACAAAACAGCCTTTCATTAATTTTAATGCATCCTTTCATTTCTATCTTGTAATATTTGTCAATTTTTTTACTCTATCACTGTTATCACTTTAACTTTAGGTCATTTAAAATTGCTTGATATAATTTGGCTCTGTTTTGAAATGTTTTTAATTTGTGTTAAAGTTTGTGTAAGTTTCACCATGTAAAGCACTCTGTTGATAAGTGCTGTACAAATAAACTTTGACATTATATTATTATTATTAGTTATAGTATCTTTTATTATTATATTATTAAGGATGCATTAACATGTAAACAGCATTATAAGCTAATTTTTGTATTTTTAGATTAAGCTTTTAATTTGAAAACTAACTTTAGTTGTTTAGATAATTTAGTGGAGTCAAAAATATGCCTCTCAAATGTATTGTAGCAGAAGTATAAAGTACTAATTTATAATTTAAGAACAGTTCTTGATGGCTCCAAATATCATTATAATGTTTCCTTGTTAGTAACACGTAATCAGTGTTAAGTTTAGGTTGGGTGATGGTATGCAGTTCCAGCCTTTCTATTGAAATTCAACACATATTTGTCCCCAAAATGTGAATTAAATTCAGTTGGAGAGCAGCGAGCAAGGACTTTAAATTACCACCTTCACTGGTAGCTGTGAAAGCATTTCAGCAAACAGCAGGGGAATATGTGCTGGACCCTGCAGAGAAACAAAGAGAAAAAATGTTGCTCTCTACAAGAAACAATAAAGAGCATAGTGATAACATAGCAGCTCTGAATAATCTCTTAGCCTTTACAAATGAGCAGGATTGTGAATGTCACGAGGAAGACGTCTTTTCATAGTTTCATCTTCATTATCACACACACAAAGGTTATTTTTCATCCTCCTATGGCAACACCAACCTAAAAATCACAGCCTGCCACATGATGGATTACTACCGATTACAGGACTGACACTTTTATCTGAAGTGTATCTTGAGTAATCCTCTCCTCTTTGACCTTGCATCTAACCCCTGTCCCTGCTCGCAGCATAACCCGTGACTTTAAGAGCAGTGGAGACAGCAGAGAAAGGAATGAAACATACTTCACTTGAACCTTAAGCCATTTGTTTGCTGTTGCCTCTACTTGGAATGTGCAAGAGGATGAGCTGCTGAAAAGCTGCAGTGGGTGTTAGTGCGCACATGCGCTCTCTGCCTCTCTTGAAGGCACACATACAAAATACCAGCACACTCTCTCTCTCTCTGACTGAATCTGACTCCATTTTAACGCTCCTGGCATAACTGTGTCTTTTTTCTAAGGTACAATGTCTACCCATGATTGAGGGCATTTATTGTCAGAGCCATTCATCGACAGGGCCCCAGCGTCCCATATTCACCCTCCTTCTCCTCCTCCACCACCACCACCACCACCACCACTACCCTCAGCAAAACCTGATAAGCATCTGTTATTGCTCTGCAGGAGCCGTGTAGGCCCTGACGCCTCAGCCTGACTGACTAGACCCTGTCTGGGCAGTTATTCACAGGTCAAAACCTGCAGGCAGCTTAGTGTGTCTTTGTATGTGAAAGAGAGAAAAATGAAAAGAGAGAGTGAGGGGGAGAGGAGAGGGTGTTAGGGATAAGAGGTTATGCATCAAGGACGACACAAACTTTTGGACTGGACAGAAGTGTGACAAATAACATCTATAATGTCTTGCATTCCTGAAAATGTGATCTTGCTTTATGATACCGCTTAGTATTACCTGAAGTTATATACAGCAATACCTGCAGTGATTTGGTGTTGTATGTATGGGAATGGAAAACTAAGCTAAGCATTTTTTTTAAGTTTTAATTAATTTTTTAAGTATTTTTTTTACTTGTTTACTTGTACATTTTAATATTCAAATTCCTTGTTTTGTTTGACCAATAGTTCCAAACATTGTCAATTTAATATCATAGAACACTAGTATAAAAGCAAATATTCTTCACTTGAGAACCCACAACTAGTGTTTTTTTTTGGTGTTTTTGCTTAAAAATTTACTTTAACAGTGAATCCATTATCAAAGTGGTTGCTAATTATTTAAATATGCACAATCTTTCCAAATGTAAATTAATATGAAGTTGAAAATAGTCGACAATAAATGTGCAATTTACTCCTGTTTCAGTAACATTAGCTAAAAACTATAGTGCCCGACTATTTTAGGAAATTATTTAGGCTTCTTAAAACATGAAATATAAATATCATGAATATATACTTGTGAGTCATTAAAGTCAATGGGCTTGGCGCTGTTGGTTTGGTTTTAGTCCTTTCATAGGATTTGCCTATTTTACTTGGGTAGAGGATGTAAATACTTTGTTCACCAATGATCATTGTCATTAGGCTATCCTTTATCTTACAGTGATAAGACTTTCCTCGAAAGACCACTTGGACACACTGTCTGCTCACTACCAATAAAAATGTAATGTAACTTAAGGTTACCAAGATCTAAATAAACATAAAATAAGCACTTGTCAAGAATTGCTCTGCATGCCGACTCTGCAGTGCAGGAGAAAATGAGGAAGTCTGTTTCCCTTTTCTGTTTTTTTTCCTGCACTAGTCACTTGTGCCCTTTGTGAAGGCAGTGGCAGAACATCTGCTTAGCTGGCCCCCTTTCAAATGGCCCGACCACAGTGTGTATAAGGAAGAAAACGGTGTGTGTGTGACAGAGAGCGAGAAAGAAAAGTAGAGAGAATGCAAATGTGTAAGTGGGTGCATGTCTGCGTGTGCATGTGAGTGAGTGTTGGGATACGGAGCTTTGCAGCTGTTGGGGCTCTCCTCCTGATGGTCGCCTATTGTTCCCTCTCTCTATGTCACTGGCTCTTTCTGTCTCTGTCCCGGCTGGTTTATGGGCCTTCCCCTTTGCTCAGTGCACACCGCAACTAAATTTATGTCCTTGGACACAAGCCTTTCACAGGGTATAAATTAGGCCGGATGATTCCTGTCAGAGTAGCGTTGCCAAGTGCCTGCAGCTTTTTTCACATTATTGTCATAGCTATTCACTCATATTTTACCATTAAAGAAAAACATCTAAAAGGAACTCTTATTGTCCCTCACTGCATTTATACCCAGTATAAATGTTGTGGATTTTTAAGTTAGGTTGTGGACAATTTATCTTGATAGCTACATTTTGTACAGAGCCTTAAAAGTTTTCAATGTGACCATTTCCATAAAATAAAGAGTCAGTTTCTCCCCAGAAGGCAATCATTGTTAGGCTGGAAAAGCCATTTAGACAGTCAGTGGACAATGTAACTTTTTAATAACATCATCCAGGCTTAATTAATCCATCTATGTACAAGAGTTGGTGTACTTAAATTACTCAAAGGAAATGAGATCTGTATGATAAGGGGACAAACATTATAACCCATACAACCTCTGCCTTATAACCAGACTATAATAAACCTATAATAAAAGCCCAACATCAGTGAACTGATTACGGTAAATACAAGCATTCAGTATTTGAGTTGGTGCCAGCAAACATCATATCATCTGGTCCAGAGCACAGATAACCTCTTATTTCATTAGAAATCAACCTGGTTGAGATATTAACCTTAATACAATGTTTGCTCATGCTGGCTGAAAATCTGTGAGAGGTGTATAAAGATACAAAAATAAACACCAAATAAGGCCTTCTTTACTGTACAGCTTGAATAAACTGTTCCTCTGAAGAACACACAGTGACTCATGGAGTCTAAATTGAGCAGTCTAAGTCAGGAAAATGATATTTCATCCATGCTTGGTTTTTGTGTGATGGTGAAACTCCAATCTGGAGTCACTTTACCACTTTTACTGACTCATCAACTCAAACTGCTTTCAAAAGACAATGTAAATAGAGAAAATGACAGCAAAGCCCCCACCAATCAAACATTTTAGGGTCTGGCAGTGATAACAGGAAGGACAGCGATCTCGCTATTCATGGTATCAGGATAAGAAAAATATAATACAATTGGGCCTGAAACCTTATTTTCATTGCTGTAGGTTAAAGAGTGAAAAATAAAATAAAAAATAAAATAACAGAACAGACCATATCACCATGGGCAACACATTTGTACATAATAAGGGTGGGTCTACGTTACAGGTTGTATTTTTACAGGGAAAACAAATTGTTGTTTTTTCTTGATTAATTGATTCAATGTCAAAACTATTAATTGTTTGTAACCAAAAAAAAAGACCATTACAATTTCTGGGAACCCACATGACATATTTTGTTGCCTCAAAAAAACTCAAAGAGATTCATTTTACTGTGACATTAAACAGCTAAGAGCAGAAAACCATCACATTGGAGAAGCTGCAACCCGCAAATTGTGTAACTTTAAACGATTAATCGATTATTGAGACAGATGCCAAGTAGTTTTCTAGTCGATCATTTGACTTACTGCTTCTGCCCGGACAATTATGAATTTATTTGAATTGGTCAGGAATACATTCAAACAAAATGATCCATGTTACGCGTGAGACACATGTGCACTGGAAAAAGTACTGAGGACCTCACATAGGATCTGGCCTGCATGAGCAAACTTGCACAACTCGCTGCACCCACTTAAGCCTGATTGGGTAAACCACAGAACAAGGGTCGAGATAACAGAATTCACACAGATATGATCTCCTCTCTGAGCAGTAGCTAGGTTAGCTGACCGCCATTGGCTGACTTCCCCCTGTTCCATTTCGTTATCAACAGACAACCTCTGACATGTTTATTATGACAAGAGGTCAGACTGCTTTTCTCTTGCTACTGTTCTCTATCATCTCTGAGCGCATTCATTGTAAAGCACAAGCTTTACAAGTTTATCTTCATACTGTTGGTCTGAAAACTGAATCACTGTGTTTGCAAGTGTTAACTTTCAAGAAAGTGCTCAATAACTCCCAAAATCAATTCATATGAACAGAATTACTTACACAGATTTAAACAGACTTTACCTGTTGTTTTTTTTTTACCAAAGTGCTAAACCTTAAGATTTCTACATTTCACATAGCGTGATATATTTTCGATATTGGACCTCTATAAAGGTTTCTCAAAGTCTCCCCTGGTGGAGGCAAGCCCAAAAATATGGCAAATAATCTAGCATATGCCCCAAAAAATAAAATACACACACATTTAGAGTTTAGACTTTTTGATTTTGTAATAGAAATAGACAAATTAGTATGTACGAGAAACTAGTTACACGAACATACGAAAGATGTTTTCAAAACAAACTGTATGATTTTCTTCAGATTGGTTTATTATTAATTATTTTGTAATTTGTTGTCCCCAGTTCTGAATTTTAATTTGCAGTTTGTCTTTCGGTCCAATTCTATTCTTTTCTGAAGATCAGATGAAACCTTACAGATGTTCTTGAGTGGTACAGAGGAATGGAACTTGTTCTTCAAACAAGGGGGATCGTTTGGAAATATTCCGCTGCAATCAGTGGCCAGTACCACAATGTTTTTGTAAATTATAATATTATGTTCCCGTCTCACCATCATTTGGAAAAATTGACTCGCTCAAGATGAGACCAAGAGTAAAAACCTGTGGTTTATAGACTTTATTCTCCACAGGGCCAGACAGTAATTCTTCTAAATCTTTGTTTTCTTATAAAAAAAGACATGATTTCAACACACAGACAGTTATACTCTTAATATTCTTTTCTTAAGTGAAAGCTCAAATGACAGGTTAGAGTTATCTGTCTCAAGCTCCACAGAGGTTTTCTTCTCTGCTGAACATCTGTTTCACACCATCGGCATGATCTGCTGGTGTGAAAAACAACTGTTTGTCTCTAGAAAACATCCAAGGATGAGTGAAGAGAAGACAAGTCGGTGTGTATTGACAAAAACTCTTAGTGCTATATAGTACTATATGCAACAAGATCAATTGATAAATTCTGATTTTAGCGCCAGTCTAGCGCCATGGCTTTATGTATTGTAAGCCTAATTGTGCATTGACATTCATGGTTCTGAGATGATGAATCAAAAACTTTGGTGATTCCATGACTTTTCCTGTATAGCGTGAGGTTGAGATTGTTGGTTTTGAATTAAATACGCTGACAACTACTGAATGGACCGTCATGAAATTTGCTACAGACATCCTTGTAGGAATTCAGTAGCCTAGAAGATCAATTTTACTGCCTTCTTAAACTGCCCAATACTTATGTTTATGACAAAATACCTGCAAAAACCAAGACATTCCCATCTGCCTCAGCTCTACAGTTTTGCAATACTTTGTGTTTAGTGATAATTAGCAAATGTATGCTAACAGATGATAAACCTGGTAAATATTACGGCTTTATCATCAGCATCTTAGCATTGTTACTGTGAGCATGTTAATGTTCGCATTTAGTTCAAAGCAACACTTGCTTTGAATCCAGCCTAACAGTACTGCTAGCAGACCTTTTTTCTATTATAGACAAACAGGGGAGAAAGGCTTTCTTATGTTGGCTGTGGGTCCCCTACAGCACCAGACAACAGCCAGAACTAAATTTACATACAAGCTGCGACACTGTGCTGACTGTGTGAAAATGTCATAAGTCAGATAGTAGCAGCTGCAGGCAGCCAGCTCAGTAAAAGTCCCTGAATACTCAATGGTCATCATGAGGTCTTGACCTTCCAGTAAATGTGTCACAGTGAAAAACGGTTAGTGTGACTGACACTTTTCATAGCCCTGCTGGACCAAGAAACAGACCTGAGTTGTTGAAAACCTTTTGCAATTTAGTTAATAAATGACAATAGTTTGAGTTTCTTTAGGTCACCGGAAAATATCAACACTACACATTTATTTAGAAATTGATAGAAATTATCTGAGCTTTATATAGGATTTCAGTGACTGATGCTCTGATTGTACCAAGTGTAACGTAAGACCAAGATGTTCTCTTCTATAAAATTAAGTTCAGCCATGTGTGACATCCAGTGGGATTAAAAAAATGCTTTCCTCTGGTAACGTGATCTCTATAACACAAAAAGGCTACAGTCCAGGAATGCTGTAGATATCATATCAAAGAGAGTAACAACTCGACACCACCAAAAAAAAAGAAAAAGAAATACACTGGAATTTCAGTTTTCCACATAATTCTAAGAATAGAGTATTGAAAACATCCATTTTCTGGAAATGTCTAGTTACAAGGCTGACAACAAGATGAGTAGTTCTTAAACACTGATGGATGTGACCTCACTGCTCATACAGTCAGCGCAGAGAGAGGGTATTGTAAATATGACTGATAAAAATCAGTCTACTCCTGCTGCTGTTGTGCAGGACCAGGTACGCGTTTCAGGCAAGGCCAGGCACATACCTGGAGGCTGGAATTTTATCAGAGACATATTTACCACTATTTCATGTCAACCCACAATGACAGATAGGCCAGGAATTCCTCTGATCACTAAGCTGCTGCAAAGAGGAAAGTTTACTTTTTCCGATGCTTGGAAAACCATTATATTTGCTGCAGTGGTCACTGAAATGTATGAAATGGAATAGACTATAACCTGGATTCTATCAATTATAATTTAGGACATTTTTAAGACTTTGCTTTTCAGTGATTGTGACTGACAGGTAAATTTCTGTAGTCTCTTCTGGACTTGGGTCTTAATTAACTCAATTCAAATAATTGACAGAACAGCTGTCTCCAGTAAAATACGTTTTATTGTGGTGGTGAAGTAGTTTATAATGAATAGCTGAAAGATAGATGAAAACACTAAAAACAGCTACAAAAATCATCTGTTTACACTGAAAGAGCAGATTTCCTGGCAGAAACCAAAAGCCTATAAAACAATACTGTTCCAAACACATTCTGATACAATGCTAAACATGCAAGAAGTTTATTATCACACAGATGAAAAGTGGTGCGTATACAAGGTACACGAGACTGAATAAACAGTCTGTATGCATCAAGTATCTCAAGAGAACTGAGATGAGACAAACTTCTAAATCGAAGATCAGAACTCCTTCCTGACAAACAGTATATAAAGAGACCCTGGTTGTAATTTGGGTGCCCAGTGTTTATAGAAGGTGCAGCAGACAATCACTACAAACACGGAGGGAGTGTTTTCTAGAGTAGCTAAAGGGCGACATCTAGTGCCCATAAGGAGGAAGAACGAGTAACTTTAAAAAAAAAAAAAAAGTAATATCAACACAGTTACAGCCATTTAAATCACATTATATAAAGGAAAGTCACTGTATTAACACAATACAATAGGTCATATTTCAGTGGTGATTATATATTTTGTATAGTACAAGACAAACACCGACCAAGTAACCCACCACAGAAAGATTTTACTGTTATTTTAGCTCATTAAATTAAATCTAACAGGAGGCAAAGCCAACTAACCACACATTATATTCAACGTTTCACTCATTTAAAGTTAAATAATTTTGTAGTTTTGGTCTTTATCCATATTGGTTAGGCTTACATCTTATTTGCCAACGTCTTTGCAAAGACCCAGGGACACAGGGGACTCAAACAAGAGCAAACAGGCAGGTTTAAACAAGTCTCATTTCACCTTGTTGTCTAAACTGCATGTTTGGAAGAAAAGTGAAGGTGATGCCAAACCAAACCTGTAATCACTTGTTTAGTAATGCCCAGTGCATGTTTAAAGCTGTGTCTAGTGATATCCCTCATCCCTGTGCCCTTGGAAGAGAGCTGGTGCGGACAATGGCAAAAACTATGATCATACGACCCAGACTTTACAACACCTGAATTTTCCTTTAACTTTGGAAAATAGTGTGCAGGGATATACTGAAATTTAAGTTCTCAGGTTGAAGATTTTGCAGTGGGACCGTCATATACTTTTTAAGTGTGCTGACAGTCCTTTGAAAACAAAATAAATATTATAACATTGCAAATTATGTCAACATACAGATAAAATGCCTGTTTATGTTTACAGCATTCTATTTTCTTAATCATTGTGCTAATATCTGTGAATGTTCTTGGCTGACATAAAATGTTTAAATTAGAAACAGATTCCTTGTTGCAGGAAGTTTAGGTCTCACTCAATCTTTTGCCTGAGGATCCTTTTCTCCTCCTCCACAAAATTTTTGTCAGAGGTAGCTTGTCCCATGTCCCTCTTCCTCTTCTCCTTCTGCTGGAAGGTCTCCACTCGACGTTTCTTGGCAGACAGGTCTGCCTGCTCTGAATCCTCATCTGTTCACCAGAGGAGTAGTAGTGTTGGTGGTTGGATTGGGGAGGGAGAGTGGAAAATAAAAACTTTCTAATTACTCAATGGCATGCTATTCAAACATAACACCTTTTTCGTGCAGGTGCAAAGCGAACTGCAACTGCAAGTCTTGTTTTTAGCTGGTGCTTGTCTGGTAATTTTGTGGTGTGATGCAGCTGAGACTATGTTTTGCCTCTGTGTGTGTGTGCCTCTCAATTGGACTTCCCTGGGTTTATGTCCACTCGCTTATGCAAATGCCAGTTTTGTTGGCAAGGGGTGTGTACACAGACCCCTCCAAAAGTGACATAGAGCTTATTTATGTAGTACGCTGGCTTCTGCTTGATTTTTCATCTAGTAGACATTTAAATAATTAAATTTACAGGACTGGGACATAATCTCCACTACTCATTGTGCAAGGGTGCTTTACTATCTGCTGCAATTCTGCTGCTACTATTTGTTACTGTTCACCATAACAACTCCTTTATGTAAATACTGTACCATAACAATTCCTGTAACTATGTAAATATTACATATCGACACTCCTTTATATTTTCTTTTACTTTATATTTTTACTCTTTATATACCACTATCCTTATTCATATTCCTTTTGGGCAATGTATGCTACTGTGACACAGAATTTCCCCTCAGGGATCAATCAAGTATTTCTGATTCTGATTCTGAATCATGACCAAGACAATAAGGATGTTTAAACAAGTGCACCATTTCACACAGTTCCTCTATTACAGCAAGTACTCTAAACAGGCTCAACAACACCACAGTAAGTTGGTATAGTGTAATACTGTCAAAGAACTGTTACGATATTAGTGGGGAGAATGAAGTCTATGGCAGTGACCATTTCATCAGTTTATTTATACTGACGAGAGAGTAAAAATGCCCCACTGGCATTGCATTGAAGGACTAACCTGAGTCAGAAGGTTGCTCCTCTGAAGGTAAGAACAGGGCGTTGCCAGTGTACGGCTGAGGTGCATCTTCCCCATTGTCCTCATACACATTGGACCACTTTATAGCCATGTCCATGCCTGGGGGAGGTCCTTTCTTCTTCTCTGGCTCTGCGGTGTAGCTCTCAGGAGGGGGCACAGCGTTTGTCTTCCATGGCTTGAACTCTCTGGCAGGCTTTAAGTAACAGAGAAAAGAAGGATGTGGAAAAGTGGCTTAGGAGACGTAACAAAGTTTTAGAAAAGTTGCTAAACTACACATCTACAACCTCCCACAAATCAGCTGTAGCCCCTATAGCCACAGTGTTTCCTACATAATATATAACACACAGCCTGTATAAGTACCACACATTAGTCACAGCTGGTAATCTTACATGGTGGCAAAAATGTGCTGACTGCGCTAGTCATCCGGATATTGCTGAAATGAATAATCAGTTAGGCTAGTCAATGGACATTATAACCACAGGCAAAGATTTGCTGCTTTTCTCCACTTTGTGTGTTTCAAAATTAAATCTATTTGGGTATAACACTTTGCTGGACAATGCAAACAGTTTGAAAATGCCAAAATTGGGACCTGGGAACATTTTTCTGAGATTATATAGACTAACCATTTAATCACCTAATCAAAGTAGCAATAATAATAATAATAATAATAATAATAATAATAATAATAAACAAATGAATTGATTATGTACATTTGTAATATTGGTAAAAAAAAAAAAACTGCAGATAGTTGCTTGGAAATTAGTTAGTTCATCAACTGAACAACTCATCAGATTTCACGTCAAAGTGTGATGGACAATACGTTAAAAACATTGACTTTAATTAGGACTGTGGATGTTTAGGTTATCGTTATGTGGATATCACAGTGGCAATTGTCAACATGCTTACAGTTACAGTGCTACATCAATTAAGTTAACGTTAGCCAGCTGAGGGGTAATGCTAACATATCAACACGTTGTATATTTATATTTATCAGTTGTATATTTATATTTATCAGTATTATTATAGTATTTCTAAGCTGTTTTTAATTGTTTCTGTGCTGGATTTTAAGCTGTGAAATTTGCACGTAATTTGTACTACACTGTACTAAGGAATGACAAAGAAATCTTGAATCCTGAATCAGCTGATCGGAAGGTGGACCTGGGGTTTTTACCTCTTCAGGAGCTTTGACCGTGAGGCTCTCCCAGTCTATCTGCTTATTCAGCGGATTGTAGAGAAAAGCGGGCTTGGACACGGAGCCGAACAGCTCCTCAGGTTTCGGTAGAGGAGCTCCACCGGCTGCTCGTTTGGTCCCCTGTTGGGAGGACTGAGCTCCGCTTCCCGGAGCATCAGTCCCCGGTCTCTTCTTTCGACTTTCTCCCTCCTCGTCTGAGTCGCTGCCATCGCTGCTGTCGCTCAAATCGTCGTAGCTCGAAAAGAAACCCAAGGAGCCTGACTTCTTTTCCTCAGTCATTTTTCAGGAATTACTACTTTTTGTAAAGCAACAACGTGTTGTAGTTAAAACGATGAAAAGAGGAGAATAAAGCTGCGGAACCGGACTCAGCTGAAATCGCTCCTCTAAGCTCTACTCCATTTTGAATGAGCCTCCAAAATAGTCGTAAAGCATTTTAATACTGTCGTGAAGGCTGTCGCGAGTTATTTCATTAAAGGAGCAGGCTGTGTAAAAAAAACCGAACAATAATTGTATTGTTGGCATTTAGATTCATGCAGTATTGTCAACATACATTTTTTGGAGAATAAATATAACTTTTAATTTTCACTTTTGGTTAGTCCTTCCTTTACTTAGCCCTAAAGTATATTTTACAGTATTTTAATTCTACAAACAGCCACTTGTCTGTGTCAACTCTAAATAGAAAGTATGCTTAAGGCTATACAGAGATATTGCAGTGTATTGTCATGATTGTCAGTGAAACTTGCAGTCACGCTTCAGTTGTATCTGAATTAGCGTCCAGATGTCGCTGTTAAACTGTTGCCTTTTAGTGCTGCACTGCACTAGGCCTACATATTCCTGCTGTCTGAAACATGTGAGGCGTAAAATGGAAACTCAGAACTCTTTTTGCCTTAACTTTCAGTTAGTGGCTTTTTCTTGATTATTTTATCCATCTGTTTGTTATCCCACAATCCCTCTCTCACCCCTGGCTGTCAGTGCCTCATTCCAGATGTTTTGGATCTGGATTTTCATGGTCCAGAAGATTCAGCCTCTCCTGTCCTTTCTTGCTCTCTCTCCCTCTGTGTGTCTTTACCTTTCTCTTGAGTTCTTGAGTTTTGCCTTATCTGTCCTTTTCCAGGTTCTTTGGCAGAGACAAGGGCCTGTGGCTCAGGATCTGTTTGGCCACACCTGAAGTTGCTCAACGTTGTCCCGGATCTCTTCATCCATCCATCCATCCATCGTCAATACAGAGTCGTAGGGTGGGCTGGAGCATATCCCAGCTGACATTGGGCAGGTCGCCAGTCCATTGCAGGGCCACACAGAGACAAACAATCACTCACACCTTTTTTTTTAGAGACACCAATTAACCTGGCCTGCATGTCTTTGGACGGTGGGAGGAAGCCAGTGCACCCGGAGAGAACATGCAAACTCCACACAGAAAGGCCGGGGCAACTGGGGTTCGAACCCACAACTTTCTTGCTGTGAGGCGACAGTGCTAACCATTGTCATATTCTTCATATATGTTGCAATCTAATTATAATTTTGTTATCATGTTTGTCCTTACTGTCATTTACTATGTTACTATATTCTGCAAGACATCTTTTACATGTCTGTCTGTGCTGTGAGATGGTTCCCTTCTCTGTTGCTCTTTCTGAAGTTTCTTCCATTTTTTACAAGTGTGATGGCAATTCGAGTTTTCAAATAAACAGCTCAGGCAAACACTTGTCTTTCTGTGAGTTTTATTCAAGTCTTCTG
>JAPMOB010242157.1:0-12789 GCA_029875015.1 Lepomis gibbosus
CTGTGAAGTCGTTTGGATGAACGGTTTATGGAAATAATCAAAATGCAAACGGACAGGCAGCCTAAAGAGATTGTGCAGCTTCCAAAATTTAAATATAAATTATACAAATTGATTTTTCCGAAGCTTCGAAGCTCAAAAAATGGTATTCGGACCAGCCCTACAGATTACCACACTAGCCAATAGGAGGTAGGGATGCAGCGATTACTGGATTTCACTATTAACCGCGCTTTAGAACATAATGGTTAATTAATCGTAAAGGCGGCACTACACCAAGTGTTTCTGTTGCACAGAACAAAACTGTGGCAACTCGCAGAAAACGAAAACAAAGTGCTTATCAGAGGCTACTGCGCACACGCTTAACTCTGGCAGAGGGACCAAATTGTGAAGCTTTATTTTCCCCAAAGAAATGTCTCACGTCGGCAGCGTGGGAGCATTTCGGGTACACCAAGTTGGACCAGGGCAACTGAAGATAACTGATCACCTGTTCAAAGACTTGCTATTAAAAGGTTTCTGCTAAAGGAGCGAATATCTACATTAATCACCACCCAGCATTGCACGCACAAGTAAAGGTAAGCCTAATTCATTGTATTACATAACGTGGCAAGTTGGTATAAGGAATTAAATCTAAACATGTCAATCAATCAATGCTGTAGCGGTGAAAGTGGAGCAAACGTGTAACCTTTCAGAGCCACCGCAACGGCAGCCACACTGCGCTATGAGGCCCATTATTTTCAATGGCTTGCGGCGCGCCAGTGTGGTATATTGCTGCGTTGAGCAACGTGCACCGCACAGCGAGCCTGAGCGCACGCAGCGGTCAAAGTAGATGAAGTTTAGCACTGAGCAGAACGTAGCACAACTGAGCAGAAGACAGAACACAGTCCTCTCAAGACCTTCGGTCAATGAACATTTATTGTTACATCATGTTGTCTTCTCCTATTTGTGCTGAGAAAATGTTGCCAGTGTAAAACACTAACATACATCAGAAACTAATAGACTTCCAGGAATATAGGCTACCAATTAACTGCATTTCAGATTAAACTGCACTCAATTTCACTAAAACTTATATGTATGGATGAGAGCTGATGACAGTAACAGTTCAGTTTATTGCCCTTCTTTATAACCTAAGGGATAAAAGTTATATATTCTTCTTATATTAATAATACTAACATATTATAGAATGTATATAGAAATATAATTGTTAATGTAATTAATTAGTAAAAATCAACTTAAGTAATTACAAGTGTAGTTAAATTAATAAATGCATAATAATCGTGATAATCATGAAACCGTGATTATTTCTCTGACAATAATCCTACCAACAATAACAAGGCCCAGTTTTTCCCATATATTGATTTATTTATGGCGGCCCGCCACAATATCAACAATGACTAGGCTTGTTCCGATTGGCGATTGGATCGGCTATCGACGATTGATGGGATGATCAGCAATTGGATTTTCATGCGTCAATATTGAAGCGATTTTGACAAACTCACTATCAGAACTTAGAAGAAAAAATCTCCAGAATCTGACCATACTGCAGAGTTTCCCATTCACTGATTTATTATAATAATTCATTATGGAGCTGCCCACACTGCATAGATACACTCAGCATCTCCGCTTGCTCGCTCCTTCTCTCTCTCACAAACAGAAATGGAGCCGTGTGTTTGTAGAAAAACTAACGCATTCATGTAAACGCTGAGAAGGTAGTCTGTCTATCTTCTTAACACAACACTGTGAATGTCGGAGACCCACCTTCAAATAAGTTACAAGCAAGCATGTAAGGAGCCTAGCTAATAAGGATAGATATGTTAACGTTAGAATAGTGCTGTGTTGTCGAAGTTAGGATGCTGTATACAGCTGCTGGTCAATATCGATTCCACCTCCCACTTGCACACTGTGCCAGAGTTACACAGTAGATCTGTGAGAAACACTGCACTGTGCATTTACAGATGCTTCTGGTGGTTTCTCCTAAAGCTTTTTCTTCCATGCTGGCAGTTCACTAACACGTTGCAACGTAACACCGCCCCCTGGCGATNTTGGCGATCTGATCGCCAAGCCAAGATCGACCAACCCTGACAGCCACAAATTGATTTTTGATTGTTTTTTAGTAGGCCTGTTTAAAATCGTATTTGATTGCAGAGCTCAGCACCCCCTCTTGCTTGCTCCCTCTCATGAACATGGCTACACAAATATTTCCAACACAATGTCAATGTCAGAGACAGTTATTAGCAAGCATTTAAGGAGTCTGATCCACAGCCCTCTCTTTCTCCCACATTTCCAGTCTCTCAACTGTCCTGTCCTAAACAAAGCTAAAAAAATACAGCCCCAAGAAATATATTTAAGAATATATATATATATATATATATTTTAGAGATGCAGTGATTGCATTTTCCTGGCTGATATTTATCATTTGTTTGGTATTTGTATATTCAGGGTTCATACACATTTGGTCAAATTCAGTTTTCATGACTTTTCACCAAAGTTTCAGGATCGAACGAAAAGAAAAAGAGCAGGCATATGATTCATAAGAATTATGCTAACTAGCCACCTTCAGCGCCCGTAGTACCTCCGCAGTTAAAAGGCTCCTTCATTCTATACAGCATCTGTCATACTTGGTAATACAGGCGAGAGATGCAGTGTTTGCAGCTGGTATCCTTGCAGGTATTATTAAATCTACATTTCCCTGGCAGTGTGTATTTTCTAGCTAGCTAATGATGCAACTAACTGCAACAGGTAACTGATGTAGACTCCATGCATATGAGAACTTAGGGTATGTGACAAAGTCTCACCAGAGCCTTCTATATGCAGAAATATTTTTATTGGCTAATGACCAATCAATACATGTCTTAAGTGTTTACTTTGGCATTAGTCAGGCGTGTGATAGGCACAGCAGGACTCAAGAGCACACACTGTGGGTCCTGGTTTTCTCCCATTTGATGTTATTTGAATAAAAACTTCATATTCACATAGACTATTATCATTAAGTGCATCCTGGCTCTGGCTAAATCTACATCTGACCACTGTAGATGCTCATTCCCCAATGTGGATGAGGAACTAGAAGCCTATAAATGAGTGTAGTAGTATAATATTATAACAATAATAAAAAGTATAATGTTCATTTAATAGTATAACTGTTAGTATGTCAATATATAATGTTACTACATTCAAAAACTTTTTCAGGCCTGGAAAAAATACATTTTCAAATTCAACGTCCTTTTCCAAGTATTTCATGACAGTACGAACACTGTATATTTTATTTGAAAAAATGCATTATCCTATTTGTAGTAGATAATTTCTTATCGCACGTTAAACTCACGTTTTGGATATTTTTACCCAAGATTTTGTTTTCACAGTAGTAGGGGAGCCGCGTATGGAGGAGGCTTGTTGTTTATTACTGACTGAGACCAGTGTGGTACTGAATGACATTGGCACCAACAGCTGCGTTCATGTTGCTTTACCTGGTCCAATGCATGTAAAATATCCACTGTGTCCACGTCTTGTAACATAACACCATACAACATCTTACTCTCTGTGTTTCTCTGCAAACTGCTAAAAGTGGTCCCTAATTAAAGACTACTGCGGCAATCATTAATAAACATGGGTGGTCACTGTGCGCATGACGTGAAACATTGGGCAGCGCAGCATGTGTATAATAATTGGATATGTAATGGTGGTGTTGGTGATGGAGCAGTGGATAAGACACATGCCTTTAGTGTGAGAGACCCGGGTTCGAAGGTTGCGAGTGCGACCTCTGACATATGGCAATTGTAAATCGCTTTGCATAAAAGCATCAATAAAATGCTAAATCAATAAAATGTAAATGATTGGCTCTGGTCACTGGTCATGGTCTATTAAGCTGAAAATACAATATAACATGGTGCTGAGGTAACAGACAAGGCATTGGTTGTATTATTGGATGCAGAAAAAGGTTGACTGGATGGAATACTTATTTCATGTCCTTGTTAACTGTGGACTTGGTGATATATAACTCCTTAAATGGATTAAAGTGCTCTATGCCACTCCAAAAGCCTCTGTATTTACAAATAGAGATGTCCCGATCATGTTTTTTTGCCCTCCAGTCCGAGTCCGAGTCATTTGATTTTGAGTATCTATCGATACCGAGTCCCGATACGATACTTCTATAATACTTAAAAAAAGAATAAAGAAGAGCGAAAAAACAGATCCAGGATTTTCCTTATATTTTATTTAATTCACCTTATTTTAACATTCAACAACTCTGTTAACAAACAGAGCACTTCTGTGAGGTAGCTTGAACAATCAAGTAAAAAATAACAAATTCTTCACTTTTGGACTTTAGTGCAACAGTAAATCAACTTAAAATACTCGGCAGGCATGTAAACAAATACAAAAATAAAAGTGCCACAGTGGTTGCAAAGCACATCTATATACATATATATGCATTTATATCCAAGTCCTGATCAGGAGGTAATGTCCGATTCCGGTCGAGTCTGAAACAACGTGATCGGGCCCGATTTCCGATCTCTTGATCGGATCTGGACATCCCTAATTACAAATGGCAAATAATCTCCCATTTTTCCACTTGAACAAGGCAGTGCACAGGGATTCAAGGTTCAAGGATTCAAGGTAACTTGATTGTCATTTTACAATAGGGTTGTAAAAGGAAATTCATTTCAACTCCCTTCTGCTACATAGCAGACAGTAATAGCCAGCAATACAATACAACAATCATAAAAAGGTTAACAGAAATAAAATATATTACAGGACCGGTGCTGAGGTTGATTTGATTTAGAATTCAAGGCTACGTTCACACTTCAGGCCTTAATGCTCAATTCCGAATTGACCTATCGAAGACTCCAGTGTGGACTGTCCATGGCCTGAAAGTGACCCACATGCACAGAAAAATAAAATGACGTCACAAGCAGCACGCTGTCATACAGAAGTAAATAAAGAGCCACAGAGGTTAGCTCCAGTTAGCTCCTACTTGCTAACCCTCCCGATTTTCACAGAAGACTCCTGTATTTCATCGCCCTCTACCGGTTTACTCCCAACACTATGGTTGGGTCCATAAAATTTCCATCAGGCGGTGGCTACAATGAGAGATAGACATCACTCAGTAAAAAGCTAATCCTGTTATGCTACAAGTCGCGGGGGATATTTAACAAGCATGAAAGAGTGAACACACAGAGTTTGTCTGGTAGTCTACGTCATTCACAAGCCGGCATGCATCGCAACTGCTGCCATGACATGGCTTTACGGGTGAAAAACTCTGCATGCGATGGGGGTTGCAATCACGATGCCGGCTCGACGTTGTCTGGTTGTCTATCGGCATTAGGGGCATTCACACAAAGGAAAAACTGCACAAAATATCATTATATGCTGATGATATCACTCTACCTATGTAATCCTGTTAACCGAGTTCTTCAGCTTTTTGATATGTCCTCTACGTTCTTTGGATACAAGATTAACTAGGGCTGCACGATTAGGAGGAAAAAGTCATATTGCAAGTATTGTGGACAATTTTGCGATTTGCGATTGCAGTTCGACTGTAATGGAACAAATGGTACCATGGGTCTACTTGTTTAATGATCAAGGAAAATGCACAAAATACTGACATTTTGAAAAGTGTATTTCTCAACTTGAACAAAGTTAAACAACACAAACTAATAAAACAGATGTAAAACAAAACAACTGGAGCGTGTTGCTCTACAGAGGGAGGTGACTAGAAACAGCACATATTGGCACACTGGCACCAGCACAATGTACATCTGTCTACTGCAGGATCTCTATCCACAACCTGGAGGAGGAACTGTACATAAATGTATTAAATAAAGAGTATAATGTTTAGTTCACTTTTAGTATAACAATAATATATTAAATACTACATACATTATAATTTCATATAATAGTATAGGCTACTTTTTGCCACTAGTTGAATATTAAATCCAGTTACAGCTGTTTCATTTCTGTGAGTTTTTTTATTCGTTAAATCCTTGTGCAAGCAAAAGGCTCTACATGGGTCTCTAATTTGTTAATGTAAAAGTAGTAACTTGTCAATAATCATATTGTTCAACATTTAATTATTTGCTGTAGCATGTCGGTTGATGAAAAGTGACTGACAAGCACGTTGGCTCTGTGAAAAGCTGAACAACAAAAGGCAACAGCTAACGTTTAATGGTCAGCTAGCTAAACCCAAACCTTCCTTATCTTCTCCCAGTTTACTTCTGTCTCACCGCTGTAGCTGCTGACGATGTCTCTGTCACAGAGCGGACCGGAGCGCCGGCACTTCTGTTGTTGCTCCAGTGTGGAGTGCAACTATGTTTTGAATGATTAGTGGCGAGGCGGGGAGGAGGGTTATGGCAGGTTGTTGTCTTAAAAATTACTCACACACTGCTCATGCTCATCTGTTTTTAGGGACACATGTGAGAGTAAATTGTGGGCGGAGATAATGAGCACACAGCAGTGCACACAATAAAGTGTCACACAATCTTTTTCAGTTTTATTAGATCGCACACTTTTTGCAGTTATGTAATCGCACATGACGACATCACGAGTGCGAAAAGATTTATTGGTGCAGCCCTAAGATTAACTACTCAAAATCTGAGGCAAAGTCTTCCTCCAAGCAGGATCCTTGTATCCACTGATGCTTCTATTGGATGTTCTCTATCAGGATTTACATAGGCATCCATAAAAACAAGGCTTTACAAAAAGATGATAACCAACAAACTATATTGCAAGTTTGCAAAACTAACTAAAATGAAACAGTAAATGTCTTTGGTTTTGTTTATTTATTTTATAGGATCAGCCTAATCAGCCTACATTTTGAGAGGACATGAAGCCGAACTGACGTTGCAGGGCAGTTGGTCTGGCCAGGCCTATTGGCGGGCAATTCAGCGATATGCTTGATAGGCACCTGTTGGGGAGCCGCGGGTGTGTTATGCTTTTGTTCTCCCCATGAAGAGCTGGCACGTTGCATGTCCATCAAGAAACCCCGGGGTAAGGGCGGCATCTGGCCGCAGCGTAGCAGGTGGTGACCGCTGTTACGAGGAGCCCCATGAAACCTTAGGGGGTGGCTAACTTAGCCGGGGAGATCCAGGTAGGCATCAGCTGTATAGTTGGTGGGATTTGAACATGTTTTCTATTATCTTTTATACATACATGTGTAGAAAATAATATGAATGCAGCAACTGTATAGAGTTGTGTTTTGTTTAGTCCGGGTTGCAGGTAGTCACTGTCTTGGTGGTTTTCTTTTCCTTGTTTTGTTCTGTTCTGATGGTGTGGCTTAGTGCTCATCCTGCGTGTGAGATAAACTTGCCCCTTGCCCACTGACTGTGAGCTCCCCTAGCACTGGGTAAACATGTCATTATATTTACTGCATGTCAGCTAGTGTGTGTTTTATGGGCTCATTGATATCTTTATTTGTATTTATTTAGACAATATGTTAGTACGTCAAATATTTGCTGAGTACGTTACAAGCTTCAGATAGCTTAAAAATGGTGTCCCTTTTCACAAATCTGCATTATTTCTAATGGTTGTAATTTGATGTCTTGTGAAAACACTAAATTGGACTGAACTAAACTGAACTGAGCTTGACATCCTGTAGCGACAAAGACTAAAACTAACACTGAAACTAATAAAAACTAAACTAAAACTAAGCATTTTCAACAAATAAAAACTAAAGCAAACATTAAAAACTAAAAAAAAAATTCCACATATTTTATAAATCCCTCAAAGGGAAATTCACTGTCTTTTCACTCTGTTGTTATTGTCAGCATATTATACACACACAGGTCTGAAATACACACACGGAGAGGAGAGGTCAGAGTGAGGGGGATGCCACTCAGTGCGGCGCCCCGAGCAGTTAGGAAGTCAGGGGATGGGACTCCTAACTGCCACCTTCGGCAGTGCCCAGGAGGTGAACTGGCACCTCTCCAGCTGCCAGTCCACACTCCACAACTCTCGGCCGAGCCAGACTCGAACCGGTGACCCTCCGGTTTCCAGCGTAATCCTTAAGGACTGAACTAATGCCACCGCTGAAAAATGAAAGCTAAACTGAAATTGAAAACAAAAAGTCAAAACGAAATAAAAATAAAAACGAATGGAAAATCCAAAACTATAATAAGATGGGGGGAGTGGGTTGCGCTTACCTGTGTGGATTTATCTTTCATACAAGATGGATAGTGCACATGGGGATCACAAGGCCACTGCCCAGTGAGGTAGGGCCCAGTGATAGTGCCCAAGGAGGAAGTTCGCCAAATGGACCCTGAGCTCCTCAACTGCTGGGAGTTTGTCCTTTCAACTGCACACATAAAAAGATAAGAAAGAGATACAGCAACATTAGCTCAATGTATAAGTTCAACTCTAGTAGTGACATCGTATCATCTCAATCTAAACTAGGGCTGAACGATTTTGAAAAAAAAAATAGGGATTAGTTTGACTGCCATTACAATTGCCATAGGATCTGCAGAATAATAATTTTACATAATTAATCTGATTACCTGGGAATGCAGATGTAGTGTAAAAGCGCTTTGAGTGGTCGAAAGGACTAGAAAGGCGCTATACAAAGAGCATTTACATTTACATTTAAAGCAGCCGTCCTCCTGATTGTATTTCAGAAGCTAAAAGTGACATTTTGGAGAGTTTCCTCTCTCCTGTCAAATTTATAACTACAGATTTTAGTTTTGCTGCTTAAATGTCCCATGACATTTGCTTTGACATTTCTTTAAAATGACTGACAGCAGCCTCTAATCGTGGGGGCAGTGTCCTTGGGCAAGATACTGGACACCAAATTGCTTCCAACGTGTGTTCCTCCCTCAGTGTGTGTGGATGTGTATGAATATTAATGCCTGTTTCTGATGAGCAGTTGGCACCTTAACATCTGCCTCAGTGCGTGAATGTGTGTGAAAGGGTGACGGTGACGAAGTATAAAGGGCTTCCGATCCACGCATCACTAACAGCAAATCATCCATTACTTTTTCCCCCATCGCAGGGGCCCTTTCACGCTCAGGGGCCTCTGGGCCCAGATTACCCATATCATAGATCTGGGTCCAATTATTGGTTATTTTTTTAAAAATATATTATTTAAAAAAAGGAATACGTTCAGAGCAGAATTAGAATGAAATATTTTAAATATGACAACATGTTTCTAGAAGCAAAGTTTATGACACCCAGGTTGGTGTTAATTAAACTAAACAATTGCACAACTCTTCCATCAAAATAAACATAAGTACAGTTCCAGTCACAGACATTACTGTCTGTTGGCAATGTTTTATTGCCAATAGCCACATTGTCGCGCTCTGATGGCAAATGATGGCCACATCTACCAATCCTATGCGTGCTCACACAATGCCTCAAGCGGCCAATGTTCTGTTGTAATCTTCTTGGCTTCTGGTCCAACAACGGAGAATCCTATTTAACAAGGTAGAGGGCTGGGTCACTTGCTAAACCTCCAGGATTACAGGTACAGTCAAGAGACTAAATTAGACTTGCTCATGATCTTCCAAATACGTTAAGCAGCTCAACAACGTACCAAAGAGTTGTATCACAGGAAGAACATCTCTCTTCCTCTCTTTTGTCACACAGTCTTTCTTCTGGTAGCCCCTCTTTAGGACTTTTCTGGACCAGTAGTTCAGTTAATCTACTAAAACTACATAGCACAGCGCACCATGGCCACCATAGACATGGTATTGTTTTAATCAGTTAAGCAAATACACTGAGGCTGAAAACAAATTTTTCCCTCATTTACATTCATGGATACGTTATAGAGCAAACAATCAATGTGTTGACTTGTTTTTTGTTGGAGTTGTTCTTTGTGGCACTAAAAGTTCAAAGAGGTCAGAGTTATGACTTGAGACAGTTGTAATAAAAACGTTCACTGATTTGAATCTTAACTGGGGGTGCAGTGACGCCTGATGTCACCCTACCCTATGTGGAAAATGCAAAATACCGTGGAATGTGCCAAAATGTTTTCTCCTAGCATTAAATTATATATTAACCGTTTTTTTCACAGCACTTAGGGCAAATGAACAGAAAAAAACAATACTGTATTTTGCTGTCATTTACGCTCTGTGTTTCACAGAGGGTGGGGCTTAGCACCTCCTGCGCGCGCGCACACACACACACACACACACAGCCATATGCAACAATACATTCATTGTGAATTGTCCCCAAATTATTGCACGTAGATTTGAATATATCTATACATATTTGCATGATACATCAAATTCATGGATATTGATTACATTTTTTAATATTTTCTTATTGAATTGTTGTACTTTTATTCATCTACCACATGATACCACCCACTTTGTTATGACAAAACAGAAAACAGGTTTCATAAGGCCCTATTGGTATTGCTGGCAGGCAGTTAATTCCTTTCACCTGTATCCAAGGTGTAAATCATCCCTGATTAAATAGGCTGTACACACGTGTGATTACGGCACAGTGGAGTGAATCAAAGTCAACAGGATTTGGTCGCCTTTCGCATGAGAGGAAAACGTCTTCAGGCAACCTCACCCAAGGCAAACAAACTCAACCAAATTTAGGCATGCATCGAATGTTGCACTGAAATTAAAATAGCAAAAACAGGTGTTTGGCCTAATAAGTCAAAAGAACAGATAAATTCTACCGAAAAATTACGTTGCTGGGAGTGTAGAAGCATTTTAAAGTGTGACGCAAAAATCGCTGTTTGCACACACTGTTCTGCTGAATTGTCTCCTTGCACATCCACGCCATCTGCGGCTGACTTCTTAGAAAAGGCAACAAACCGTCTGAACAGCTTTGTGTTTTGGTCACTCATGTGTGAGGAAGCGATTAAGCTAGCCGCAGCTACATTTGGAGTGCACACGTAAACATGCCTTTATGGTAAATCTACTGAAACGGACCAGTGCGAGCTGACGGGCAGGTAAGAGAGTATAAAACATATTACATGTGTCCATTAAAAGCAAATGGATACACGTAATTTACTTTACCGGACCCTCTTGGGCCTCGGACCCACCCACCATAGTCTCTCCAAATCCTGCGGGAAACACTGAGTAAAAAGCACATTTTGACTATTTAATTAATAATAATATGAATATGAATATATATGAATATATGGTATTAAGCAATTTTTTTCATTATATTCGGTTTTGGCTTTGACCAAGAATTTTCATTTCTGTGCATCCCTACCAAAACTGCAATACACTATATTTATCCTTTAACCCCTTGACGCCAGTTGTTGCAAATTTGCATCACACCTCCACCACCATCAGACATAGCACATGGATAGCACCACTGCCTGTTGGTGCATATTCGATACGTACCTAGGAACCTTTTGCGAGCCCTGGTTTTTCATTTATGCCTGTTATTGGTAATTTGCATCATACCTACATCATACCTGAATTTATATCTTTTCTATGTACTATAGACAAATTAACAATCTTCACTTAAGTTAACAACAGCTTGAAACCAAATGAAAACAAAAAAAATGATTGTAAAAAGATTTAGGCATCAAGGGGTTAATTTCAAACTACCAGCTTTAAAACTGACGCAGATATTAGTCAAATAATTCCTTCCTGTGTAAAATATATGGACATATGGCTCCCTCTTTAATATATTTCAAGACCTGCCTAATTCAACAACTCATAACTGTATTTTAGACTTAACAGAATATAGAAATGTATAAGTACTGGCTACACAGCATGTCACCATGTTGTATGTTCTACAGTAAATACCAAATGTGGATAGTGAGTGACTAATCGTGATTGTGACCCTGCTGTCTCAGATAAACAGCTCAAACATAAACGGGCCTGCTAGTTCCCGCCCATTTCCCCATTTGATGTGTTCTTACATGACCCCAGTGTGCAATGACAGCTACAGTATGCAGCTGTCGTCACACCACTGACGAGCAAGATAATCTGAATGGTTTATGGCATTCCAAAGAATTTGTCTTTTCTGTCCAGGGTATAGACATGTGCACTATTTGAAAGTGTTGACTGAAAAAGTATGTGATAACATTTAATTATACCTCTCATTTTACCCTGTGAATTATAGGTTCTTTGCACAGATTTCAATTTTGGCATAGTCACTGCATGTCTTAGCTAGGTAAACCACATGTTGTTATTTTCAGAATAAGCTGGTCTAGCTTTTGTGAAAAAAAGTTCAAGGCAAATTGTTTTTTGACATCAACAAGTTTTAAGTAGTCGTTAAATATCCATATTCATAAATGGATAAAAAAGTCAAAAGTGTTCCTGGGATAAGAACCATGTTGATGGGACATTCTGAGCCTTCCTGTGTCTTCACACAGAAAACGAAGCGAATATAGCGCGATGCCATACTAATGGAAAGACGCGAATAGACTTCTGGACAAATAAACCCCAGGATTCTTCTCTGAGCCAGAGACGCTGACCGGCGGGAGGAACTCAAGAGTTAATTGTTCTTGTTGTTTTTTAAAAACTTTTCGAATGAAAAAGTGGATTTATCTTCACTCTCTCTTTGTACAGAGACTGGTCAAGACTCTGCTTGTGAGAAAAGTAAGCAAGCAATCTAGCCCTGATCGACCCCAAAGCCATTCAGAACACAAACATTTTAAAAATTGTTTTTTATTTTGGGTTCATACTCCTGTAGTAAACCAGTAGTTATTAGGGCTGGTCCGAATACCATTTTTTGAGCTTCGAAGCTTCGGTAGTAATGAACATCGAATATTCGAAGCTTCGCAAAAATCAATTTGTATAATTTATATTTAAATTATTCAGGCATGCACTTCTGTCTGTCCATACAAACTCCGCTGTTCTGCGCTCTTTTGAATACTCCCGTTGCAGGAACACTTTC
>JAPMOB010242158.1:0-15174 GCA_029875015.1 Lepomis gibbosus
CGTTTATACCTTGTAAGTCAGTCATGACTTCAATGATTCCTGGATAATGAACCTGAACATCGTCAATGTCCTGAAACAGAAAGACAGGAAGTGACAGATGAGTCGAATCTGGTGACTTCAAACGTGTCAGAATCAAGGAGACACGTTCAGGTGTTCAACATAAACTGGTTTTATTTCACGTTTCCTTCTTTAAAATGTACCTGTAGCTTAAGTTTAGATCATTTTAATCACAATATAACTTTAATAAAGCCCAGGCTATTTAACAATTAATAGCCTGGGCTTTTATTTTCTTAAAAAACTGAACTCCTCCTGCCCACACATTTGGGACAGGCTTTAAATTCCTTTAACATGCCTTTAAATTTTTTATTGTTGTTTCCATTAAATGGACTAAACGATTGAATTGTGGAGAATCTAACTGATGTAATGATGTTTATCATGTCCATATTGACAAAGGTTTAAACACTTGTGCACCATCTAAAGACCAGACCAGTAAAAGAGACAGGCTTTTAATAGTTTTGTTTGTTTCATATTTTATTGCTGTTAATTATTTGCCATGAACATAGTTTACATTATTAAGGATAGTTAAGTTAGTTTTAGTCTCTGCAGCATGTTTATTTCACAAACTTTTCTTTTTTCGTCAGTAATTCAGATTAAATACGAATCTTTCATCTACAGTTAAATGTGTAAATATTATTATAAATGGTTTTAAATTGTATGTTTTTCATCTCATTTTTAATAATTTGCTCTATTGGGTAAGGAGGGAGCTCAGAAGAAGCTTCCAGAGATCTGAGACCTGGTCCTGGAGCCTAACGGGCAGAGTTTGTGTTGCCGTGTTTCTCACCACAGTGAGCATAGTGAAGCCGGCCTGGCCCAGCAGGTTGCCCAGGTCGGTGACGGCGGTGTAGGGGGAGACGTGGGGGGAGAAGCCTCCCTCCCTCTCGGTCTCGGCGAGCTGGAGGGAACACCGCAGCTCGTACAGGGTCTCCCCGCCCACCATGGCCCCGATGAAGACCCCGTCCGGCTTCAGCACCTGGTGGATCTGAGAAGAGGAGGAGGAGGATGACGAGCTGCTGAATGTAAAGCATCTCTTCTCTTCTGGTATTAAAGGTGAGTAAACTCTTGTTAGCTGCTCAGCTGAACTTTGGAGATTATAACTACCACCAGAAAGGCTGATGGGAAAATGCTTAAGAAGCTAAATCTGAATGCAAGAAAGTAATAATTTTAGTAATGTATGTTTCCTTTCAAGGTTCATGGCAGGTTAACCTCCAGTATCCAAACACTTAAAAGGCTTGAAGTGAACAGAAACTGTTTCTGCGTCGAATCCACGCCGTAGCTTCACGTAGCTGCGAATCCTACGTCGGAGCCTGACTCGCACCTCGCCTAAAATTTACCTACACGCTCCGACTCCATCGGTCAAAGGGTCGTACGCACCATCTCCTCCGGCGCCCTCTCTCGTTTCAGCATTTTGGTAATTTCACTAAAACTAACTGCTGTTAAACATCGAATAGCTCCGAAATGATGCGTTCAGTTTCAGCTGCCATTGTTTGCAGCAGCCTCCACCAACAAAGAAGAAGAAGAAACTCAACAGGGCGGAACACAGACACCCCGACGCCAAGTAGTGTTTTGTCGGCGAAACTGCAGAGCGACGTGGCGAGTAGCCTACTGCACTGTGGTGGGTTTCTTCTCCTCCTTAAACGCAAAAACGAGAGAAGTGAATTTGAAAATGGCGGCGAAGAAACTGGAAATGCGTAGGACAGGCAGGTAACGCTGCCAAGCAGGCCAACCACGGTTCTCGCAGTCTGCATCATCTCAACTTGTAATCACATATTTGGGGAGGTTTGCATCGGGCTCCGGCGCAGGACGCGGCGTAGATTCGACGCAGGGGTTTGAATTGGCGTTTATCCCGACTTAATTTCACAAGGGAGGAAACTACGACCTCTAGTGGGAGATCATCAAACGGCAACAGTCACCTGTCTGAGGGCTCCAGGCAAGTCATTGATCCAGTGCAGACTGAAAGAAGAGAGAACAAAATGTAGGATTAAATGCACACTTTAGACATCCACACCTTTAAATGTGGCTTTAAATGCTTTGAGGAAGATTCGAGACGTAGAACTTCCCTTCTTCAGTTTCCTGCAGTTTAAGTGTCGATGCATCTGATCACAGTGGAAGAGCTGCAGCTCTCCAAACAGCAAGGACTATTGCTTGTGTGGCATACCAAACACTACTAGTACTACAAGTACCACCACCATTAGGGTGGGGCGATCATAAGGGACATCAGGGTGTTCAATAGAACAAATGTGACACAGTACAGATTTAGTGATTTAGTTTTTAAGAGTTGATGCAAAGTAAGGAGCTGGAAGATGACGCTGCTTTGAGGAAACCGTTTTGATGTTTATCAGAAAAACAGAATTGCTGGATCACTTTTGTGTAATATTTAAGGTTTGGCTCGTTGAAGTCTTTGACGCCATCTTCTGGTGGAAAAATAGTCCAGCAGTGTCCTCGTAGATTTAACTTCAAGGATCAAATTCTCCCTCCAGTCCTCCTGAAATGTGGAGAAAACCTGAACCACCTTTTAATAAATTTAATGTACCATAATAATCACCTCAAGCTGCTGACCACCAGGTCGAAGGTGTTTTCTTTAAACGGCAGAAACTCCTCGTCAGCTAGAACGCAGTGAGTCGGGATCTCACTCCGTCTCCTCTGCGTCTGAAGATCAGAGCCAGAAAAATAAAGGTTTATTAGCATCAGTACGTACAACAGACGTTAATATTTACTGTGTCATGAGTTCTTAATAAATGATTGTAAGTGACCGTTTTCACTAGTTAATTCATCTTTTAATGACTAGAATATGATCGAATTACAATTCTACACTTGGGGGCTTTAAGAAAGGTTCCTCACAGAGATGGCCTCTTTAGTCAGAATGTTACAGCTGATAGTTTTCATGATGTGTTTAAACACTCACCAGCGTTTTCTCTGAGACGTCTGTCAGGAACAAACGCTCCACAATATCCTGAAACAGCAACATGCAAAAAACAAAAGTTAGTCGTGGTTAAGTAAATAATTTTGTATTTAACTCAGCAGTGAGATTATTTTGGGCCACTGAGAAACGTTTTACAGCTAAAACGAACATGTAGGTCGCCTCTGATCCGGATCTGCACACTGTACCTTACTCAGATGTTCTGCAATGTGACTTTTCCCACCGCCAATGTCCAACGCCAGAGGAAACGTCCTGAGAGGACGGGAAGAGGGAACACCGTTAGGAAAGGAACCTGTGTGCTGAAGAAGAAACTGTCTCGTCGTTAAACTCACCTCGCAATGTCGTAGACGCGATCTGCCACTCGGCTGCCAACCTGCAATTCAACACAACAAAAATCTAAATGACTTTAGAGAAAACAGGGATCCTATTGGAAAATGCCTGATAATTTAGCCAATAAGAATCAAACAGTGACTTAACGTGCATAGGCAGCTCCTGTTGCTTTACATGACATCATAGCCTTTCTTACCATCAGGTGTGTAAAAATTTTTACTTATTTTTAATTTACAAAAATCAAAATGAAATGAAGTTTCACAATTTATGCAACAAAATCTATAAAAACTTCAGTGAAATTATAAAAATCTCTACAGTATTATTGTAGATATTGAATTTAGAGTAAAAATATTGCGCTTACTTTAAAAAATGTCATCTGTTTATGTCATCTTTGTGCTTTTAATTCTGTACATGTTTTTGCATGTTGTCTTTTTCACACATTACAAGGGCTCAAAATCTAGAATACAGAAACACTCAATTCTGCTACAGAATATAATGTTGTTTTTTTACTTTTCTCTAATATTAATCATTTTTTTCTTGTTAAATAAAACAGTTGGCCAATAAAAACTAGTCAATTCAGCCAATCAAGTAAATAACTTGCTGAGTTTTTATCTCATTACTGTGTAAATGTTTTCTAACTTTTAAATAAGTTAAATATTTAAGTTGAGGTTATTTTAAATTAAAAGTATTAAAAGTAAAGAGTTTAAGCAGTAAAATGTCCCTGTTGTGCTAATATTTTCTCCTCATGAAAGTAAAGCAGGACGTTGCTGCTGCAGCTCATTCTGAAATGTTTCGTTTCAAACTGCATCTGATGATTATTTGTGTTCTGGATCAGTGTGCTGATTGTTTTCTTTAATAATTGAATGAATGATTGGTTTAATCACAGTTACCCAGAGTGACACCTTCACAAGGCTTGTTGTGTCCAAACAAACCTCAACGTTATTAACAAACATTTAATCACAGTTAAAATAATTCAGAAGAAAAGCAGCTGATCTTTACATGTGAGAAGCTGAAAACCATCTGAATTTTTTTACAGAAAATTATTGTAAAACCTGTTGATAAATAAAAATAAATAAATGTATGATTTCACTTAAGTGTTTATTGATTTTCTTTGGCAGTGTGGAGATAAAGATCTTCAGTTAGATGTTTGTCTGATTTGATAAGTGAAATATTTAGTTTTGTTAGCTTTGGACAGTGTTTGGGATATTTTATTCATATTTTATTTTGTTGAACAAAGCTGAAAATTATGAAAAATTAAGTTTATTCCAAACAAATATAATGAGAATTAGTTTCAGCTGCACACTGGAGAGTTTGCTTAAAAACAAAACATCAGATGTGATAAATACATCTTCATTTGTAAACTAACTTGTAACTAAAGCTGTCAGATAAATGGAGGAAAAGGTGCAGTATTTCCATCTGAGATGTGGAGCAGAAGGTGGAGGACAACCACACGCAGACAGGTTCAGGCTCGTACCTCGTCCCTCAGGTAGTCGTACTGGTGTCCGTCCTGCAGACATGCAGCCCAGTTCTTCTGCCTCTTCTTCATCTCCCTGTTGAACACATTCATGGTTCCCCTGCCGGACACCGACAGCCCTCTGCGGGGGTCAGACCTGGGCCCGGTCCGGAGTCTGCAGCAGGAGGACGACACGATCCGGCTCCAGGTGCCCGAGGAGGCCGCAGGAGGAGCAGAGCCGGCGGCCTGCAGCCTCTGCAGGACCCTCAGGCTGCTCATGGCGCGGCTTCAGAGTCCAAACCAGCTCCGGATTAAAGCAGAGAGACTCAGAACAGCAGTGAGCTGACTTCTTCCTGCCCTCCACGCTGAATGACCTCAAGGAGGAGGAGGAGGGAAAACCTGGAGCTGGACTCTGCTGGGCTCATTGGAAACACTGGAACTGGATCACAGTCTGGGGCTGAAAACCTCCCTGCAGCTGCTTCTACAACCATTACTGATAAAAGTAGAATGTATGAAATAAAATGTATGAAAATAGTGAAACATGTTCAGTTTAATTAACATCTTGCCTTGATCCAACTATCAGTCAAAGCCCAGAAATGTCCAAAAGCTGAAAATAATCTATTGAAGATTACATAAATCCAAAACCTAAAAATACTGAATTTACAATTATATAAGTCCAAAATTTACATTCCATTTACGATTATATAATACAAAAAATCACATTAAAAAAGCTAGAACCAGAAAATGTTTTGACATTTTTGTTCAACAAACCACTTCATGCAGTCAATAACTAATACATTAATTCTTTTATCATAAAATAACAGTAATAATTACCCTAATTACAAAGCTGAGTGACTTTACTAGAGTATCAAACTGGGGATATTAAAAAGTTAAATATTAGATTATGTATTATTTCTCTGACTGACAATTATGGTTGATTAGACTTTTATTAAAGACTACTGAGACTGCAGTAGTTTATTCCAGCAGTGCTTTGTTGTGACTGTAATTGTAGATTTATGAATTTTAATGGATAAAAACATAAAATTAAAAGAGTTGTTTCCTTTATTAGAATAATAGTGGAGATATTTGGTCTTAACATCTACAAACTATTTTACAACAATGTGAAATAAATGTTACACCTGTCGTTACAGAGTCTTGGTTGAATATTTAGAGTAGGAAAAAGTCATATTTGTGGTTTTAAAGTGAACCGTAAAGCTCCTGCAGTCTAGATGCGCGTTTTTCTTCGTTTGTCCCAGTTCGCTTCCCTTACCAGGAAAGGGGCGGGAAGAGAGAGAGGTCACGGGAGAGGGGCATGCTGGGAAAACACGTGTAGAAGCAGAAGAGCAGAGAGATTCCGGTAAAGTTTTGGGATTTTTCTTCTTTTTAAAACTCAAATTAATCACATCTTTTTACAGACACACGCGCAGTGTTGTGAAGTGTTAGCTGCCGTCCGGTTTCCCGCTGTTACGGCCCGTCTTCACCGCCCGGGCAGTTTGTTTACATGTTAGCGCGCTGCTAAGCTAACAGCGTGAGACACCTTTCTGACTTTAACAGGTGTTTAAAACAAAAGTCCGGACTTCAGGGCCGAACTCTGTTTCAGCAGCTGTTCCCACCCCTGAAGACCGAAATCTGCCGGCCGTTAGATGCTCACTTTGTGCCCCGGGAGTAACGTTACTCTGCCGGCCGTTAGATGCTCACTTTGTGCCCCGGGAGTAACGTTACTCTGCCGGCCGTTAGATGCCGGCAGAGTAACGTTACGAGCCGTTAAACGCTTCAGGTGCGATGAATCTGCATCTCAGAGCTGCGCTTCAAGAGATTGTTTAGTTTCTAACAGGTAAAAAGAAAAAGCCTGAAGTCATAAGAGAGATGCGGCTGGATAAATCAATCCGTCTTTATTTGTAATCACTTTTCATACACAGGCCAAAGTGCTTCAACTTTTAAAAAGAAAGATAATGATGAATGAATGATGCCACCCCTTAAAAATAATAACAAAAAATACTAAAATAGGACAATAAAATAAGGGGAAAGTAGAATCGTTAAATGACAATAAAGACAGGAAATAAAAGCCTGTTTAAAACAATAGATCTTTAATTGGCTTTGACTGAAAGTAAAACTGCTTAATTTTTCAGAAACAAAGTCTAACTACTCAGTTCATAAATAACTTTAGATTAAATCTGTGCCTTACAGGCGAAACCACAAACTTGTTTATCAAGGTTTATGGTGTCTTTTAAAAAATGATTTAATTCTGGTGCCGATTTGATTCATGATTTTAGCTAAAATTTGTGCATTAACCAATATGAGAAATGTAAACTTGATTTTCTTTTCTTTTTTTTTAACATATAATATATTTCTCAAATGTTAAATGTTATACAGACATTGCCTGTCTTGCCAGGTAGTTTAGTGTAGGGCTGCCTGCAACTAATTTATTTTATTTATCGATTAATTGATTAGTTGTTAGCGCCAGAAAATGGTGAAGTATTTTCCCAAAGCCCAAGGTGACGTCTATACGTTTATTATCAGTCCCAAAGAATTTAAGTTTACTGTCAATGAGGAGAAAAGAAACCAGAAAATGTTCACATTTGAGAAGCTGAAATCAGAGAATTTGGATGTTTTTTCCTTAAAAATTTTTAATTTAATAGTTGACATTTAATCACTTAATCGCTGCAGCTCTGGTGATGAGTTTACATCAAGTCAAAGTCCACTAGAGGCTGAGAAAAGTCCGGGATCAGGTCATTAGTCAGTGTAAAGACACACAAGATGAGACTTTGTGTCCATGTTACCCGACAATATGTCCTGTTTGTATTTACCAGGCGACACCATGACGTCCAAAAAGAAACAGGACGGCGATGAGCGCTTCCTCCGGGTGCAGAAGGACCCCAGATTCTGGGAAATGCCCGAGAGAGAACGCAAAGTCAAGATCGACAAGCGTTTCCAGTCCATGTTTCACGACGAGCGATTCAAGGTGAAGTACACGGTGGACAAGCGGGGTCGACCCGTCAACCAGACCACCGCGGAGGACCTGAAGCGCTTCTACAAACTCTCCGACTCAGAGGATGAAGATGAGGAGGAGGAGGAGGATGGGAAGGGCAAGAAGAAGAAAGCGGTGAAGGAGAAGCTGGTGAAGGCTGACGGAGAGGCGAAGAAAGGGAAAGCTAAAGCAGAGCTGCCTGAACGAGGTGTCAGAGTTTTCAAAGAGGGTGAGTTTCTGATTCACTGATGCAAATTAAACATCTCAACCTCAGTCCTACATGTCAGATTGTTTTCATGTCTTCAGCTCCACCAACTGAATCACTTCTCATTTTGCTTTTGCAGAGTTGAATCTAATTTTAAAGTTTGATTTTAAATTTACTTGAAATCTGATCAAGATAACTTGAACAAACTGAAAGTGTTCTGTGTCTTATTTTTAGATTTTAGCATCTCTTACGTACACTTAACGCACTGTGCCTTTTATCAAACGTACTTTCATTTTGAGACGTCAATTAATCAATAAATCGACCCACAGCTGGTGGATAAGTAACAAACACGGACCAGGTGAAGCAACAGTGAACACATGAGTACAGGTGTCGTTCAGTACCACGTTGGATTTGATCGATTGAGAAGCCGCGCGACGTTTCTGATTGTCACGTTCACCGATGCTTTATAATCCAACAGCAGTATTTTGAAGCCAGTGTAAAGACCTCAGAACTGAAGGGATGGACTCCACTTTGTTGGAGTGTTCTGAATCAGCTGCAGGGGAGACATGTAATCAGGGTTTTTCCTGCATAGAGAAGTTTTTGGCGCCTCCCAAAGAGGTTTTAGCGAGCGTCAAAGGAAAATCCTCAGCGCCAAAATGATCAGAATTGGGAGGAAAACAACATTTCAAATCCTCTCCGAGTGTGTTTCAATAGCCATTTATCAAACAACTGTTGAGCAAGCAGAACATAAACTTAAATACAAAGTCTTGCCTTCCAGTGGTCGCCTCTCCTCTCATCCAAAGCCGCTGTATCTCCCACATGCAGCAGTGGATTAATAAACCAGCTGCTGCGTTGTTTTGACTGCACCTGAATGCTGGGACTTTTACATTTTACTCTTTGACGTACCGGTGTTCTGTTTATTTATGCTGCCTATCGAAATGTGGCACGTAGCAGTAATGCACATGCAGATAAATAAATCTGTGCAACCTTGCTGTTGGGCGTGCCGCCTAGACAGTGGCTGATCATCAGCAATATCAAAAAATAAAATAATTAGTCTCTCAGAATACGCAGCCCCTGGTGTCTTAAATAAAGATGGCATAATATAGTATTTCATCTCCTTTCAGCACACATGGAGTGAGTAGAGGTGCAATATAAAATGATTCTGTAGTGGGAGCATTTGATGGGGGATATTAGCCAGAATATCAGAATACGCTACTCCTGAAATGATGTTATAATATAATCAAAAAACAGAAGACGTCATAATACTGTGAGAGGTGTAAATTTATGGGATTGGAAAAGGGAACACATAAGGAAGCAGTTTTTCATAGGGCAGTGTGACTCGGTAGACTCTCTCTCGATTTGCACTACGGTAGCATTTTTTGACAAGGCAGCATATGTGGACAGAACACCGGCCCCGGTCCTCTCCTCTGCCCCCTCCAGATCAGGTTCTCTGGGCTCTACGTGACGCTCACCTGTTCCCGTTCTCACCTGCCTGCTGATCTCTGCAGGGAGATCCAGAGCCGTTAACGCAGCCGTGTGCATCAGGCTCGTCAAAGTCACTTTTCGTTAACCAACCAATCCCAGCCTTTAAAAATGTTTGAGACACTACAGCAAACTTTAGAAAAGCTGAACTCGTTGTTCTGTGTGCACGTTTTCTATTATTGACGAGTTAGTAGGACTATAAACAAATAAACGAGAGACTGACCAAGCGTTTGTCACGCACAATAATTTAATGACTGAAAACAACCCACAGAAATAAAACTGCTGTTTTGTCCAACTGGAATTAATATTATAGGCTACTAACAGTAAGCTATAGCAGCCTGTACTATGATCTGAAATTATAATGAACATTAGCACTAATCAAACCTTAACCAGAGCGGTGTAGGCTGATGGCAGAGAAAGGTTTTATTTGTGAAACAGCTGAATCTCAACTAATAAACCATCTGTAGGCAGATAATCCAGTGTAATCCTAAATATAGTAATATACTGTCACGCGAAGTCGCCCCCCACAGGCCCATTCTGAGGCAGGAAATACCCTGTTAAAGAACCCGTTACAGGAGACAAGTCACCTGAAGGTAAATGCACGGCCAAGTTTTCTACTTGAAAGTTAAAGTCAAATTTATTTTCAAATGAAACGCCTGCAGCCACAAACGTCCACAAGCTTCTGAAAAACAAGTGTTTGTCTGAAGTTAGTGGATCAGATGAGATGTTGACTGATTATGACCCGGCGCTCAAACTGAGTTTGTCTTTGGGCTCGTTTCACCAAAGTGATCTGTGAGCGTTTATTACACAAAGATCGCAAATGAAGGCGGCTTTTTGTTTCACACACGAATGTTTCTGACCGACGACACGTTTGTGTTCATGTGTTTGTTTTGATCAGTGAAATGTCTCAATTTTATCTGGAGAGCAAATTTTCTTGTGTTTCACGTTTGGTGAAAGTTTATTTTTATTGTCTTCCTCAGATGAGGAAGATGATGAGGAGCTGAATAGAGCAGAGGAGGATGATGTTGACCTGGGAGACAGTGTCACAGACAGCAGTGAGGAGGATGACGATGACGATGCAGGAGAGGAGAACGATGTGGCGAGCGGATCAGACGAGGAGGAGTCCGGTCTGGATTCAGAAGAGGACAGTGACAGCGAGCCAGATCTGGCAAGAGGGAAGGGAAACGTAGAGTCCAGCTCAGATGAAGATGACGATGACGTGGACGCCATCCTGAGGAAGGAGGAAGAGGAGATCGAACACGACTGGGGAGAGCTGTGCAAAGACGCCCCACGGAGTGACGAGGTGAGGTGGCGTCTGGTGGGAGAGGAGGGGTCTGTTCGTGTGACCGGGAAACATTTTAACACTCTCTGTTTGTGGTTTCTGAACCTGTGTCAGGTTTCTGCCCGACTGGCCGTCTGCAACATGGACTGGGACCGGATGAAGGCCAAAGACCTGCTGGCTCTGCTGAACTCCTTCACACCTAAAGGAGGAGCTGTGCTGTCTGTCAAGGTAAAGCTGCTGGCTTGTTGCTAATGCTAAGGTAACTGCAGCCGCTGTTGTTTTTACATTTACGTTTATTCAGCTAGCTGACGCTTTTATTATCGTAAAGCCACTTACAATTGCTTCATATGTCAGAGGTCACACGCCTCTGGAGCAATTAGGGGTTAAGTGTCTTGCTCAGGGACACAATGGTGTCTCGCAGTGGATTCTCACACCAAAGGCATGTGTCTCATCCACTGCGCCATCACCTCCCCCCTGTGATGGAGCAGCCAGCTGTCCAAAGATTCTGGCCTAACGTTGCAACGCACTGAGCTTCCACTCTGTGCAGAATCAGCTAATATAATGGCTAGCTGCGTGGCTAACAACGAGT
This sequence comes from Lepomis gibbosus, assembly GCA_029875015.1. Lineage (NCBI taxonomy): Eukaryota > Metazoa > Chordata > Actinopteri > Centrarchiformes > Centrarchidae > Lepomis > Lepomis gibbosus. Next base: position 11,287 of record JAPMOB010242158.1, read on the forward strand.
AAAGACATTTCCATCAGCAAACGCCGTAAACCTGTGAAAGTCGAGGCAGAGCATCCGAAGGACGTCGGAGGGAAAACTAGAAAATATTTTCTCCATCAAATCTGATCCAGTTTCACCAAAATCAGTGACTAAAGTTATAAAGTTGTGTCTTTGTACAGTTGTCAGTCAGGCCTGACGCTCTTGCATCCTTATCTCCACATCGATTCAGCACTCTGCCGACTTGGTCCCGCCCCTCGTGGAAGCAAATGGGAAGTTGGCCTTAAAAACTGTTTTTCCATCACCAGCACCAGCTCAACTCGCCTCGACTCAGTTTGGCCGTGCACCATTTTCTATTGCAGATAGCACCCCTCAATGTAGCTGGTCGCCATAGCAACGCCACACACAACTGCTGCGACGTAATGTTCAATGCGACACACACACAGCTTTTCTCTTGATTTAAGTTAAAGCGTTTGAACCTTCCTCAGAATGTAAAGACAGATCAGCGCTATGAAAACCTTCCAGCTGTGTTTTCCTCTGCCGTTGTCGCTGCAGAGTCTGTGTGACGGCGGGAGCAGAGGGCTCTGTTTCAGATTCTGAGGCAACAGACAGTACGAGACAAATAATGTGTTTTTCGAACATTTAAGTTTAATGTTTACAGTTTTTTGTGCAAACCCAAAAGTATGAGCCTGAAAATGAGCACATTTGCATTTATTAACTCAGAGCAGTAAAAGATTCAGGTTTTATGGTGGCATATCTTTGTCATGGTAACTGCATAGTAAAAAAATGAAATAGTAATAGCATAGAGGTTCAGAAATACTACTACATACAAGAACCTCCATCAGATCACAATTCAAGCAGTTTTCTTGAAATCAGAGATCAATTTAAATTCAGCTAAAAGCTAAAAACTGAGAAAAAACATCATGTTCTGAAAAAAACGTGTACAGCCTGTAAATCAGGGCGGCCACGTTCCAAACTGCTGTCATCAGACTAACATGGTGGACGGGTGAAGGTTTTCAGTGAGAGAGATTAACAGCAGTGCATGCTGGGTGTTGCGCAGATCTACCCATCAGAGTTTGGGAAGGAGAGGCTGCAGGCGGAGGAGACTCAGGGGCCGCTGGAGCTGGGTCGAGCCCTGCCCGACGACTCGGACGACGACACCGAGGAGGAGAGGTAACACACATCAGTGCTTCCCATACATTGTTTTATTTGTGGCGACGCGCTCAGTATCAACGCTGACCGCCACATATTGATTTTAGATTTTTTTTTTTACTAGGCGTATTTGAAATCGTATTTGATTGCAGGGCTGCGCGCAGCACCTCCTCTCTCTCTCATTAACACGGCTGCACAAATCTGTCCAACACAGCGCTGTCAGCGTCTGAGACCCAGCTTAAAAGAAGTTATTAGCATGCATGTAAGGATCCGAGCTAATTAGGAGAGCAATATTAACATTATAATGTAGCTGGGTTGTTAGGTAAGCCCGCTGTATATAGCTGGTACACAATATCGCCTACAAAAAACTTCAATTAGCTATAGAGACGCAGGCTGTGTTCAGAACTGGTTACTACATACAGCCGGCGACTGCAGTATGTACTGCAAACTGGATACTATATATAGGCCAAATCAGTAGCACTGCTTGTGACCTAAGCTGTTACAGCCCAAAACTGCTTTTTGTACCAGGCTTAATAATTTCTGCTGTAAAGTTGGGAATTTTCGTGGCCTGTAGAGACTGACTGGCCAGTCTCGACAAACGTCGAAACTTTCATTTTCGACGTTTGTCAATAACGCTGTCACACGTCTGCAAACTCACGGCCTTGTTTAGAAGACGCAGCAGACGTGTGTGATACCAGCGTCTCACATGTGCCGAAAAAAATAACAGCAAAGGACCCAGATCTCCTTTACCAACGTGGGGAAACTGTTCTGCAGAACATGTCGTATCGTGGTCAAACAAAGTAAATCGTCTACTGACAAACAGAGAAACAGAGAATGTCAGAAACACATGGAGGACGTCAGACGAGACGCTGAGACACGGGCTGCTGCAGGAAAGAATCAAGGTCAGCTAAAATCTGCAGGGTCAGGACTGTGAGATCCAGGAGGGACTGCACTTTGGGGGTGGGTTCATTTTTCAGTCCCTGAGGTGGCTGCTTGCTGAGTCCCCACAACATGAGTAATACCTGCCCACACACAGTATGTGGACATTGTAGTAGGACATTGAGTTTTTAAAACGTTTCTAAAATCTTGTCAAACGCTGTTCCTGCAGCATCTTGTAATAATTACAGCAGCTACTCAGAGAGGCTGAAAGGAGAAGATCGATTTATTCTCTTTCCAAAACCTAAAATACATCCAGAAAACTGTTGGCTGAGGATTGTTCTTAATGTGATGTGTTAGGTATCTAATGCTAGCTAACTTCCTACTCAACGTAACGTTAAAAGCTCTGCTGTTTTTGCTTTTTAATGGTTGTAATGTTGAAGAGAGATCTACAGGGGCAGGGCTGATCCTTTTGTCTCGGTCGTCAGGTGATGCAGTAGTTTGCTTTTACTCTGTGATCATAGCCTTTATCTTCTGTCTTTATTTTTCACGTCAGTTTGACAGCCTGAAAACAAGCCTCTAATCTATAATGCAAACCTTTCTGGCTCCTTTCTGAGATCGCTTTGCTTTTTTCTAAAAATCAGACAGTGTTTCTCCAGGAAGTGCAGACAGTAGGACAAGTCCACAATAAATGATCACAATAAATGTCATCATTATTTCTGTCAAGACTCTCTGGCCACTCCTAAAGTCTCTGTTGCTGCTATGTTCACATGGTGCACTGAGCACTTTCCAAGGCTCCAGCCACACCATGTTCACTCCGCTTTTTTTGTCTCGTCTTGTGTAGTTAACATTACACGGTTGTGTTGTATTATGTCTTGTCATGATCAATGAGAAACGGCATTTTGTTCATTTGTGTACTTAGTATCTGAATCAATGGCAGTAAACGCCAAAAAATGACCTGCTCAGCTTCCAGTTTGATAGCGCTGTTTCTGCATTCCTCCTTTTCATACCGTCAACATTATGTTATCCATAAACATGAAAATTTAGTATTAACAAGTATAAATGGATTTAAAATCGCCCAAGTCCGCATTGTGATTGCGATGCATCTGAGAATCGATCCACCCGTAGTCATGATGCAGGACTGAAGAGATGAATGCATCAACTCTGTTTTTCCTATGTAGTTGGACACATTAAGTAAATATCTTACAATGAAGTGTAAATCAGTCACCACACTAAACAGATTCTGTAGAAAATAAGATTTAAACTCCACTGTGTTTCCACTAAAAATGTACATTTGTTCCTTTGAATCAAAATAAATCAATAGACAAAATAATAAGTGATTAAGGTCTGACAGGAGAGATGATCAGAGGGGCAGAATTTTTACCACCATCCTTATAACAAGGGTCGAAGAACGGTAAGAGTTTCTCAGTGAAGCAGCAGCCAGTAAAGGAGTAGATAAGAGCTGCAGCATCTACGTCATAAAAGGAGACCAGACCCTCCTCATAATCCACAAACACCCCCACCTTCTGAGGCCGAGACTTCAGAGGGAGACGGACTGCATGGTCAGCAAGAGCTCTGTACTCATTTCCATTTGTCAACCATATAGTCCAGTAACCCTCCTCAGTGCTCAGTGAGATTTTTTCTTTCCTGTTGATCGACTCTCTGGCCACTCCCAACTCCCATTTAGTCTTTTCTTTAACCTGAACCTCAAAGTAAAATCTGCCTGAAGAGAAACTCTGCTTTGCTAAGACAATACTATAATAAGTAAATCTCTCTGGATTATCTGGAAGATTCTTCTTCACCTCACCATGATTCACTTGTTTCCCGTCATCAGACAGGATGAGTTTAGGATGTGCTGTATCAGGATCAAGAGTCACATCCACT
>JAPMOB010242163.1:0-32032 GCA_029875015.1 Lepomis gibbosus
GTGTGTGTGTGTGTGTGTGTGTGTGTGTGTGTGTGTGTGTGTGTGTGTGTGTGTGTGTGTGTGTGTGTGTGTGTATTTTTATTTTTTGTCTAACGAGAAATGGATTAATAGTAATTACACACAATTTCTTGGTGATTGGTGGTGCTTTGATCGGGTGGGGAAATCCGATGAGTGCAGTTTAATGACATCAAGACAATTCAGTGTAAAATTGTCCACATAAATTATAGAAAATGTATGTGATGACGGAAAAATAGGCTGGGAAAATGAAACCATGTGATTTATATGCACAAAATTGACATCAGTTGTCCACTAAGCTGGAAGAAATGGTGACCATTGTAAAGACCTGATTGAGCTTATAATCAGGCGTGAGCACTGACCCATGTACACACACACACACACACACACACACACACAACCTCCCTCTACAGCCCAACATCACACCTTCCCAGTGGACGTGCTCCATTGTTTCTACTGCTTTTTTTCCCTGCTCTTTGCTACTTGTTGTCAGTGAACTGTTCTATACAGAGCTTGGAGATGCGATCAGGGTGAAGGCGAAGTGCTGAGATAGCGTTGACATTTAGCTGTGGTATTGTTAGCACCAGCTAGCCAATTAGCACAGAGTCTACAAACCCTTTAGTAGGTACACCAGTGTGCTTGTAAAACGCTGACATTTCACCATTGAACCAATGAGTGAGTTCAACCTTCACACAGCATGAATCAGCTGGGTTGGAGGTTGGGGAGGGGTCTTAGTTGATACTGAATGGCAGAGAAATCTTGGCACTTTCTATCTGTATCAGATTATTTAGCACAAAAAAACAGAACACATACCAGTATAAGTCAGGATTCAACCATGCCAGAGGTTTATTGGAGGTGAAGCCCCCCACGACCCAAAATACACATGCACCTTACATTCTGTTACCTCCCTCCTTGACCAGAGCTACGACTGAATTTCAGACCGATCATCATTACTATGTGACAGATTTAACCTTGTTGCCACTGCAGTGGGGATCTCCAGTGATGGATTACAGAGGGTCAGGGGCGTCTTTCGAGGATTGAGGAACAACAAGAAGAAAGTGTTGACTCTAACATTTGAACTTAGGGTAATGGGATTGGCCCGGCAGTTTGAAACAAAGGGGTGTGAGAAAAGGAGCCGCAGTCACACACAACCCCAGCGGTCAGCGGATCTTGAGGAGGTGCTGACAGGATTTACAGAGGACACAATGGTTGCAGTGATGTTAAGGTCCCCATTACTAATATCAAGGGTTGAGGGCATTTAAAGCACTCTGTGAAAATGATCTACGATCCCATCTGATCAGTGTAGTAAAGCTGTTTGTGCAAATCAGCATTTAATTGGGGGTCCACTCAGTGAAGCATAGCTGCGGGAACCCATTGTTTTTGTTATCATTATTCTTCTTATTGTTTCTCTCCACTAACAGAGTTTGAGCAGCAAAAAACCAAAGTTGGCAGATGGGTTGCAAATTCCACTGCTCACACATAAAATTACACTGAACTTAAGGTGGCTGTGTAATAATCCAGTTTACACTTTCGCAATTATCTGAAAAAAGGGTCGGTTTACAGTTTTTCAAAATATGCTAAATCAATTAACATCTATATCTCCATGAGTTTTACTTCAAATGCTACCATAACTGACACAGACATTCCCTGGATGGTAGATATCAACTAAAATTAAAATTCAGATCGGCCAAATGGTGAGTCTGCAGTGATATTCACTACCTTACTGTATGCCCAACGTTTTTTATGTCACCAAATGTTCCATCAAACTTGACATAAGTATATGACCATACACCCGAAATGAGCAGAATGATTTTGTTCAGAATGTCATAACCAACATGTTGACTGCTTTTTGACTACAGAAATACCCCGGTCTGACATATGTGATGTCATTGCTTCAAAATGTGAGAAGGTGTGTGGAAGCCATATCTCCCCAGTGGCTCAGTCAGTAAATCACCTTCTCTGGAGGTACAAAGGTCTAGGGTTTCGAGTAGCAATTCATGCATGTAGTGTGTTTTTAAGTGCTTATTGAGGTATTTTTCTCTGCTAAAAGTGTTGGTTCAGCAAAAACTAGAAACACCAAAATTGGCAGATGGGCAAATTCTTCCCACTTCACAGGCATATACAATGACACTCATTGACCTCAAGGTGATGTTAATAATCAAATTTACAATTTTGCATTTATGTCAAAATTGATTAGATTCAAATTGAATCCATCATTTTAATCTCTCAAGTCATCTTTACCTGGTCTTCTGCTCTAAAAGTAACAAATGTAGCATTTTTTCTCTCCATTTAAAAAAAATTCTTTTCAACATATTGTCATTAACTGCTAGGCCAACACGTCTTGAAGGCCATAAGTGTATGTTTCTGACAAGTAGTTTATATACCAACAAAGCATCAGTATATAGTGACGACCACCAGCGACTGGCCGTCAGGAGAGTCAGAGATTTCCCGGTGGCCTGAGGGCGGTTTTGACATGGCGTTAATTGTCAACTTCCAGAGGCAGCAATAATCTAGCAAGCAGGTCAATCAACACATCCACCGTGTCCATGTTATCCTTCTTTCTGTTTCTCTGCCGGTGTTAAGAGCTTCCATGCAGCTAGCCACATATTTTAGCGTTTGTGTGTGCATAAAGTCTTTTCAGACAGGGAGCGACCCTTCTCCTGCGTAGGCTACTCTTAGCACTTTGAGATCATTTGATGAAAAGTGCGTTACAAATAAAATGTATTATTATTATTATTATTATTATTATTATTATTATTATTATTATTATTATTAGGCTACTCTTTTGGATCTGCGGGGTCGCTCAGCACTCCTGATTGACAGACAAGCGCTCCGCGAGGAAACACCGCTCTATAGGGTCACCGGCTTCTGTGCGGTACTGAATCTCTGCAGCTGTATTTTATTTATAGACCAGGCCCACAGAAAACATTAAATACAGGCGATCTAGTAAAAATAATTGAAAAATAGATGTTGTGCTGTTTTATGCTGTCACACCAATGACTGAACATCAATAGTTTTTTTTGAACACTATGAGTGCTTTTTGGACTATTTGTTTACAGGCCTACTTACTTTCGTTGTTGTAGGTTGTGTTCAAGTTCAGTGAACGTGTGTGTGACGTTTTTTTGACATTTTTGATATGATTGATGCTTGTACATAACGATACAATTTAAACATTTGAGCAAAATCTGTATCTGTATCTGTATATCTCATTCTATTCCTAGTGTAGCTAGGCTTATTTTTTGTGTCTTACTTGTACATTTGTATGTGATATGATTAGTCTCGCAAGCCTAGGCTATTTCTCTGGAGTTTTGAGGGTGCACCCATAACCATAGCATACCTTGAAAACTTAGTGTTCACATAGGCTACTTTAATGATCAGTCCCAAATGTTTGCAGATGAACATAGTGGCAAACATAGTGGCAAAGACTATACCTGGTATACCTGTTACATCAACAAATAGGGTTAGTCCATAATATCTCTAAACAGCTCTCAAACCCTGAATCAGTTCCTCATGAAAAAAGGTTCTCTTAACGAGTCTGCATAATTTGCACATTTCTTGATTGTACCTTTTTATATGTTTTTATACCAACCATATTGGTGTTATTTTATCTATTTATTGTAAAATTGTGGATTTGTGCTCTGTATCCATATGCAAATTGTCACTTCTATCTGACATCAACCACTTTAGCCTCCTGGACTGTCATCCAGGTATGTGGTAAGCGGTGTGTTTTTTTTGTTTTTTTTGTTTTTTTATCTGCCTGTGATAGTCATCCCATGAGATATCGTTGTGTATATATTTGTTTTATGTTTTTGGTTGTATCTTGTTGATGTCTAGTTATGAGCACACTGAAGCAAATCCCTAACAACTTTCACCGAGTTGTATGGCAATAAAGTAAAGTATTGAATCTTGTAATATTAGCGGTCTGGTAGTTGGCAGTAACAGGGTGGCCTGGGATGGAGTCAAATTCCTGGGCTGAATTATTATGCCAGTCCGCCCCTGACGATCACAATCAATTATATGAAAAAGGTTTGATTCTTGTTAATTAGAAAAAAGCATCCAAATTCTTACAATATTCTTAGACTACTATCATTGCTGCTTCTTGTAATTGATATGCTGATATTATATTATATTATATTATATTATATTATATTATATTATATTATATTATATTATATTTAAATGATATAAACCCATTCTCAGTCACTCTGAATAAAAGACAACAGATACATATTTAAATTTATGTTTATCTATATTCCTTTCCTTAAATATAAGGAAAAATAATAAAAATAACAAAAGTCAAGATAAAACAGAACAATGCAGGCATTAATGGGCCATGTGAGTCTGCTGTTGATGTGGGGAGAGAGAGAGCACAGTGGCCACCACAGTGAATATGTACAGCGATCCACACGCAGCCAAAACCTGTCCCTTAAGAATGTGTTCAGTCTGATTTTAGTTTTATTAGTCGGCTCAGACCAATGGAAACAGCATTTCTTTGAGCTCTGTTTGAGTCAAATCTTTCCTTCGCTTGCTCTGATGGTCACTATTTTTCTGACTAATGATCTCCTGAAAAGTTTTTAATACTGTTATTTTGATATTAATTGCTTTGCTTTGTTATGTTTTGATAAGTTACTAACATAAAAACTAGTAAATACCAATTGCTTAAAATGTCCAAAAAAGGAACAATGATTTAATAAATCTTGCAGCACCCCTGACCTGTCCCAGGGTGCCGCTCTGCCCACTTTAGGAACCACTATGATACAGTAGAGAATCAGACAGGAAATGTGAGTTCATAGGGAAAGCTGGATGCAACCACGGATATTGCGATCTATCGATATATTAGTTAGTCAGCATTTACTGACATGGACTTTCTCAGTGATCGGGGCCTTCACCACAAACATTAACTATTAATACATAAACATTCTGACTCTTCCCATTGCGCTCACTGGAAAAATACATAATTTTAATGGCTTGCCTGGGGCCAACAGTAATTAAACAAACGTGAATACAAAGGCTAAATGTGAGGAAAGGTCTCCAGCCTACCTTTGAGTGAGCAGTAAACCAATATTTACACTTTTTCAGTGCATTGTGGAAATTCTTAGCAGAAAGTACTTTATTGCTCCATGGCAGAATATAATGGATACATTTCACACCTTCTGATTTAGACACTTAATGGTGGAGGATACATATAGTGTACTACAAAGTAAAGAGGGAGTGATTTCTGACAAAGCCTTTACTTTACACATGTACCCAATGTTAAAACACAGCAAACCATCTCTGCAGTACTACCAATATGTTGTCAGCTGGTAACCAAGGCAGCGACCCCAGGACCCTAAGGCTGGAGTTCCTTCTTTGATGGTGATGCCTCAGTTGGTATGGGACAGATATGTAGCAGCTATAGGGGTGGGGACTTCTCTGCTGAGGACCCAGAGTGTGCCTCGCTATCTGTCAGTTAACATTATCTCTGCTGTGATTACAGGCAAACACTGGTACCCAGGTCACATCACATGGAGGGGCTGCACTGTGTTACTCCTCAGTCCAGTGTCAGTGCTGCTATCCCTTTCTGTCAGACTAAATGTTTGTGTCTCCGTGTGTCTTTGTGTAACTGTCAGTATCTTTATGTTACATGTAATTCTTAGACAGACTCCAGAGCCATGTGAAAAAACGCTTACATCACCCTGCAGCGAAGCCCCACAAACACCCCCACATTTCACACAAACATGCCACACACCCGCTGTGACATTGCCCTTTTCTACAACTACTTCCTGAGCTGCACCTACGGAGACAAACAAATGTTGGCCAAGTGTTGAAATGTTGGCCAATAATAAGAACTGCAAATTGGGGGAACAGTTTTTTGATTTTCACTCCTTATATGTTGAGCAATATCACAATCCAAGTCAGTGGGCAAAAGAGCACAGCTAAAACAGGATGCTTTTTGTGTGGGATAAAGGGTACTGCTCCTCATGTGCTGCTGCAGCCGCTTACAGTAAACATGAAGTAATGTTTTATCAAATGAACTAGAGACAGATTCACTCAGTAAAAACTACTGACCCTTGTTTGCTTACTAAATACAATGCAAAATGTATGTTTTTAACACTTGAACTCAAGGGCATTGGTTCAGTCTCAACATTGATAGGGACACAAGGTAGCCTCTGGGAGGGCATATCACAATGATTTAATATGACTTCATTTCAAAGATAAAGTGAACAAGTTCATTCTAGGGACAATACTGTCCTCCCAAAATATTGTAAGGACATGACCTTGGACTTTGCCTTCTGTTTGGCTACATTTTGGGTCCCTGTTCATGTAAATAAGAAAGTGTCCAGCTTGGTTAAATAAAGCTTTAATAATAATAAATAAATAATCTCATCTATGTGTAGTGCAGTGTTATTTTTACCCTCTGACACACATCCCTTTGCAACCAAAACAGGAAGCAGGATAAAGAGCATATTATACAAAGACCTCCTTCATGTTCCGGGACTGGATACTCAGACATACCTTAGGGCCTCCCACACAAGACTGCAAACGTCAACATTTGCTTTCAAAATATTATTATGACAACAAACTGATTATATGGATCTCCTCTCACTGTCCTTTTTCCTTTCTTGCACCCTCTTTCCCATTTTCACCCTAACTTCTCTCCTTTCTGCTCCCCTTGTTTTCTCTTCTCCTCTTCCATTTTTAAGTGTAGCTGAAGCAGAGCCAGAATAAGAGTGGACCACTTGTGGGCCTCTCAGCCACACCCTCTCCCCTCTTTAACTCATTACAAGGCCAGCCAAGGTAGGGAAGGGTGGATGAGAGCGGAGAGATAATACTCTTCTGAATTATTCATCCCCCTGATGAATCTTACCCTACCTCCAGCCTGCTCCTGCTCAAGATTTACTTCTTGTTGCTAGTCTCCCTCTACTGTCCCTCCAGTTGGTCATCTGAATCTGTTAGACTACATCCGCACTAAAGGCCAGGGTATGCTTGAAACGAACTACTCTTCACAGAGTGTTTTCTGAATGGCCACTCTCGAAGGCGAGCTGAAAAACCAAAGGCAAAGGTGTTGACAGAAGTAATGAAAAAGACAGATTTTGAGGGAAGTTCTGCTCAAACACTTTGGTTTCTGTATGGCAGTAAGGTCAAAGTTAAGGTTATGCTTCAAAAGAAGTAGTTTATGCGATGTGTTGTCTGATCATTTGGAAGGGAAAAGTGTTTATAGCTATTCTGAATATGTCGCATGCCCAGCTATCACAGGGAAGAAAGTTTATTGTTTAAATATGTTATAATATGTTTAAATTGTGCACATTTTAAGACAGTCTTTCCTGGAAGGCAGTCATTGTAATGAAGTCATTTGTACGCACAAAAGTAAAAAAATAATAATTACATTCTGTATGTAAATATGTGTATGTATGTGGGAAAATGCGTGCTCAGTTGGCGTCTTTGTTGCAGTAAAGTTACAAAGTCATCGTGTTGTCACCTTTAACCAACTGTGTGATCACAATTTTGAAATGTCAATATAGTTGATCACGCAAGTGTTGCCATTTGGTTTAGATGTTTTTACGTTATTTTGTCAGTTATTTCATCAACAGAGTAGGAACTACTGTTGAACTCACAGGTCATTCACTCATGCTCATTCAGTTGTCTGAGAGAAAAAAATGTGAATGACAAGAACTTTATTGGGAGTTTGGCTATATTGAAACACAGCATAGGTGGCCGTGGAGAGCAGAGGAGGAGTTCAAAGGTTTAACCTGCTGAGACTCTTGGCTGGCTGTGTTTTATTTTCATTGGTATTAGTTTTATTCTTTGCAGAAGAAAAAAGAGATTTGTATAATTTTCTATTGTTCAGGAGTCAGTGTGGACATAGATCTTCACTAAATCAGACTTAAAACGCTGGTGCAAACATTTACACCAGCAGATCTGCTCATAGTCTTCATGTTAGCAGTGCTTGATTGTACAGTTATGCTTAGTATTCTTACTACTGTCCTCAGTTTTAATGGCCTTGTCTGAAGTGCACTCTAGGACACAGGACACTGCTCGGACGTCACAGGACACCACAAGGTCTGGCAGCCGGGGGCCAAAATGATTGATTGAGCACTGATGNGAGAGAGAGAGAGAGAGAGAGAGAGAGAGAGAGAGAGAGAGAGAAAGCAAGAAGTAAGAAGAGATATAGAATGGTAATAGATGTATAGATAGAAATAGGAGGGACGGGAGTGAAGAGAACAGTAGCCAATGGCCACAAGTACTGAGTGAGTATCAGTCAGACATAGAGATAGATAATGAGAAAAAATTGTGGACAAGAGACAGAAAGAGGTGGCTGAATTATGTATTGGACAGACGAGGGGACAGTGAAACGAGGAGAGCCAGAATGGAAAAGAGAGAGAGAGATGAGGTATCGTCTGTGAGGTCTCATCGCACACTTGCTGACATTGCTTTAATCTCGGGGCCAAGAGAAGAGCAGAGGGCCCACCGACACGCACACACACAAACACACACGCGTGCGCGCACGCACATACACTGTTGCAGGGTGGACATGGTTGCCGGCATGTAGGGACAGATTTAGTGTGTGTTTGTGTGTGTGTAAGCAGCTGTTTTTTGCAAAGGGAGTGAAACAAATCAAAAAGTCATAACATACAGAAATGAGGACAGTTTGATGTGGCATGTTTATGTTTGTATATGACACTTGGCCATAACACTTTTCTGTACTTTCTACAAGAAAACATGTTTTGACGTCGACTTAAACCTTTTCATCATCAATAACCCTTCATTATATTCAAACTCTGTTGTAAAATGGGAGTGAATTAGTGTGATGTGTACCAAAGCAGCAACAGAAGATGCAGAGGATGTAGAAAACAGGGGCAAGATGACTTTTGGACAAAGTCCTCCCCCCCACACACACACCTTTTGATGTGGGATCATCTTATGTAGTATGTGACCAGGATAGAGAGAGAACAACAAAGAAAACTAGAAAAAATAAAGGTATAAAGATATATAGTAGGAGGCAAGAAAAAACAAAAGGAAAGAGGTGCTAGAAAAACAGGCAGGGGCAGTTAAGATAAAACACAAGTTCTGATGGAAATAGACCGAGATAAGAGAGCAGAGAAGCTGATTGCAACAACAAAATCTGAAAAAGTAACCATAACACCAGAATAGAGGAAATTACACTCTGTTCAAGTAAAGGAATTTTGCTAATAAGGCATTTAGAGAAAGAGGGGACAGAACTCAGTAAAAAACAATCTCACAAGAGTGGCAGGCAGCCTGTGTAATTATGGCTCCGTCGTTAACATTTTGATTATTGTTTATGCTCTGCCCACAGTGCCACTGGCAAGGCATTTACACACACACACACACACACACACACAATCTCCATAAACCTACACATGCATGAATGCACACGCATTTTGCAAATGTGCACACACCAATCAAGACCTTTTTTGACAGCATGCACACTCAGCCACATGAGCAATGACACACAGACACATGTATATATACACACAGTGCAAAGCGCTTTCTGCAGGCAAGGCAGACCTTATAAATACTGTCCTACATTGTGATTTTGTTTGAGCTTGTCTCCATGGTGCTGCTTCCTCACATGTTTATAGTGACTGCCGTTATAAATTAAAATGATCTTAACAACACTTAAGATGGGCCTTGCATGCGGGTGCAGCTAGGCAGAGACAACAGGAGAAAGACAGAGAGACCTGGGCTATCCCACGATCTAGAGAGACAAGAGACAGACAACAAGCAGAGAGCACAGGAATAAGACTGGGAAAGAGAAAGAAAGAAGAGTTCGCCTCCAAACGACAAGTAAGACAGAAAGCAGCTCTTGACAAAGGTATTCTGAAAAACCTGAGGGTGTTTTAGCGGTGGTGGTCTGTGTGTGCCTCTACAACTTTGCAGACGCATGAGGTATGCCTGCACCCTCATGCAGCCTCCGCATCCTGAAAACTATATCCACAACGCTCACGTGCATGAGGGGGTAAAGTTACAAACAGGTGGATAAAGAATAACATCTAATACCAGAAAAATAAACAGCCAGAGACACAGTCTGATTTACAGGAGCTGTTTGGGACTGGACCTAAACACATCAATGGGACTGGCCCACCTCTGCGGGGACATGCACCACAGATGATCTGTCTTTACTCAGACCAAATAAATTTTCATTCAACTTCTGTGAAACTTTTAAGCTTATATTCTATCAATTACAGTTCTTAAAAGAACAGTTTAAATTTGGACGCCTACTTAGTTTTCACATCTAAAAATCCCAGTGACCTGAGTTGAGTTGAGAAGTATCGTAGCTGTTTTGAGGACTGCACTCTTCTGGAAAAAGACAGCGATCTGCTGGAGCCACTCTCCCAGTTCGGGGGTCAAAGACCCCATAGTCTACAATATACCAATATATATTTAGATTTCAAAAAACACACATCCTGGTAGAGGATTTTATTAACCATATCACCAAATTCAACTGAATTTCCCTATACGGTCTCTGGAGCCTTCTTTAGAAACAGCATCTCCTTTTTGATCAGATATAGATTTCTATTATAGTCCTGCGTCAGTAGCTGAAGTCGCCACATTTTAATTCATCATCACTTATCTTTTAATGCCGCAGAGTTGCTGTCATGTAGATCAGTGAGTGAAATAAGGAAGAGCGGGGTTTCCCACATCTGTATAAAGTAACATGTTGATTCCTGATCTGTGGTTAGCTACAGAGTTAGGTTCCACATTATTCAGCATCTGCTGATAATCTGCGGCGTGCAGGTGCAGCCACTCACTTGGATCAGGCCTTAAGTGTGCTGCTGAGAAATAGCAAGGCAAAAGCTATTGATTTATTTTCTGCCTGTCTCATGGTCTTCACAACCACTGGCGACACACCGACCCCCGACTTCAGAACTCTTCATCAATCTAACACACAATGAACACCTCAATGAAGACATACCTTATTAATTAAAATCCTGATCCTGAACAGAAAGGTTAAAGGTGAGGAAGGATCGCCAAGAGGCTAAGTAGGCAACTGACTGTGGATGCTGGAGAAAATGATCTCAACTTTGTGTGGAAACTCACACACTGAGTTACCAGAGGTGGTTACTGTACAGAAGGTGACAGTGTGCCCGAGCGGAGGACTTTTCTCTGCCTTTGTATATAAACAAGATTTAACAGAGGCACATTGAACATAGGTAGTGAATGGAGCAGAGTGTGCCGTTACAAGCAGCTTTCCCATAGCTTGTGACAGAATACATTTCCAGTGAAAAGAGAGTCAGCCTTTACTGGCAGGGCAGTCTGACGTCGCCAAAGTCCTAATTGTCCTGTTTTACCTAACTGCTGGGTTGCAGGGTTTTGACAGTCCAGTGTAACATTGATTTTAAGCAGGGCAGTGTGAGAACCAAAGCGGTGGCAGCACAGGAAAGTGCTTCAAGAGAAGGCTCCCAAAACAGCCAGAGAGAGGTGTTGAGTGAAAATTTGCAGTGAAATAACTGGCAAGGTAATGTTGATTAATCAACACACCACTACAATACCCTTTTCTGTTAAATAACTTTTGCTTTAAAACATTTATGAGTTAGAACCACATTTTTAGAAAACAGACTCTGACGTTTTGTTTGCGTTGAGACTATTCCACAGAAACAAATGAAGCACATAGACTGGTAGCATGATGGTAGCATGGTAGCATGATGTTCGTATTAGTTGTCAATTTGTATCTTTAAACTGAAGCTGTCCCGCCTCCTCAGCATCACCGTATACGAGGCAATGTGTCAGCAGCTAAGAGGAACATGTCGTTTGAACAGCCTTGTGAGAACAAAGGGAATACAATGGCAAAAGTCCCAGAAAATTAACAAAAGCCCCCACCTACAGCATTTTGTTTAAAATGAATGACTGCTACAAGAAAATGACACAACAATTTGTCAGTATTTGCGGCTCCTGTAGTACATCTACAGACTCGCCACCTCTGCAGAAATCACCGATGCTATATATTGCAGAGAGATAGAGAGATGTAACAATAAGATACAGAGCAGAAAGGAGCGGGGAGACATGCCTCTGGATTTTCCTGGCTGTGAAAGCAGATCTGGAGTGTTTAGAGGGTCTTGACTAGTCAAAATAAACCCTTGGCATTTCCCTTCGACCCTCACAGCCAAATGCCACAGTATTCCTGGCCTGCTTCAGCGGCAATAACATTACATAAACACAGATTACTGCAGATTAGGGGGTGTCTGATGACCTATCTGCATGAGAATCAAACAGGCCCATTGTGTGTTGCTCAAGGTGCTGTGTGTATACTGCATATCACCTTAAGCCTTTTTACGTGTTCAGCACTGTCAAGTTAATAAACAACAGTAGTTTGCCCCCCTTTGTGATCGTGGTGGATGTGAGTATGGATATGTGTGTGTGCATGTCCTGTTCCTGGGTGAAAGTAAACTGAGAGAGAGTAAGAGAGAGAGAGAGAGAGAGAGAGAGAGCAAGGCTGGATATTGGGGGGGAAACCTGATTCTTGGTCAGCCATCCCAGAACAGACAGTCCCCTCCCCAGCGGAGACACATTTTGCCCCGAAAGGAGAAATTAATACAGCAACTAACCTCGACTCTCCTTTCTCTCCAACTCACTCCTGTTCTCCTCTCCCTACCTTTCCCTCCATGCACACACAAATCACTTGTCCCTTCCCTCCTCTGAAGGACGATAACACCACGAACACCTCCAAAACAGGGATGTTCTTTACATTTTAATCTACTGTTTCTGGACATACTGTGTGATCCTGGCACATCCTCACACCTTTTTATCTCTCACTGTTGGCTTTAAAGATATTACATTTCAGTCCAAATCACCATTAGCATGCATCTACCCTGCTGAAGTGCCCTTGAGCAAGAAACTGGATCTCTACCAGCTCCTGGGGCTGCTGCTGTTGTGGTAGGGGACAAGCGGAAAGAGAATTTTCCAACAGGGATCAATAGAGTATCACATTATCATTATTATCATTCATCCTTAGCAACCAAATTCAAGCTCCCTCCTGTGCCTTCCACCTCTCTCTTCTGCTTGTCCTCAGCGAGGAAAGGTGAGGAGGTTAAAGCAATTGCTGCAGAATGTGACAGGCCACCGAAAGAGTCGTCAGGACACATGATATGAAACGTCCAGGCAGACCGTGGTCAGGTGTAAAAGGAAGGAAAAGAAGTAAGACCTTTATTATTAAGGTAATCCTTTTCCAAAGTCGACTTTTTTAAAATGTGCATTTTTAAAACTGAACAGCAACAAAGCTTTCAGCATATTTTCAAGCAGAAAGACAAGAATCTTTAAAATGACACTAATATGCTATTGCCCTTTTTAAACGTCATTTATAGTTTGTATTATACCCCAACGATATAACCCTAACAAGCCATCTTGACTCAAAAATGACCTCGCGTCTCTCTCCAAAACTGTGTCTTTAAAATCTCAAGAACACAAATTAGCCAAAATCATCTTCTGTGAGTTCCTGCCCAATCCTGTTACTTTGGCCCTTAATCTCATTAGAAGCTTGACTGGATGTTGGTTCTTTACTAAAATCAAAGAAATGCCAAAGATGCTGTGTTTAGGGAGCCTTACAGGGGCTAAACTACCAACGAGTCTCTACAGAAGATCTTTTAAATTTTTTTCTGTGGAAATGTGCTTTTGAGACATATCTTCATATCAATTTAACTATTGTTTTAAATAAATTCTACCAGTTAGGTAGTGCATAAAATGTTAGAAAACAGTGAAAAATGAAAAGATTATCAGTTTATTATCATCTATGACAAAGAAAAGCAGCAAAAGGTCACATTTGAGAAGCTGAAACTGAAAAATGAGTGAAAGGATTAATCAGTTATCAGAAGAGTTGCCAATTGAATTTTCTGTTAGTCGACCAATTATTCAACATACTCGCTCTTTTTAGTAGCATTCCTACTAATTTATGTAAATATGAAAAAATGTAAATTATGTTTTAAACCTCCACATTTTTACAAGGCATAGCTGATCTTGCACTCTTATACACAAACAGCCAATCAGGACTGAGAGGCAGAAAGGAGAAGACAAAGAGCGGCAGTGAGGGAGGGGAAGTTAGTTAGATGGGGCAGTGCAGAAAATGAGAGATGATATTCCCACTCAGGACAAAAGGGAAGAGAGTGACGGAGGAGCAAAGTCATTTGGGCCGTAAATGATTCTTAATGGAGCAGAATTTACACAATGTGCTGAGGTGAACAGATAAAAAAAACAGCAGCAGTAAATGAACAACAGGCATCCAATCTGCAGTCCTGAGCAGGTTAAAAACCCCACACAAAGTGCAGAGTAGCTTTCTCCCTTCACTACTTCATGGTGCCACTTACCTCTCCACTCCACCCTTCTTTCTCTCTTACTTAGTCATCAATAATAACACATTCATGTGCTGACTAAAAAACAAACAACAAAACAAAAAGCTATTTTCTGACATTACTCAGACCATTAATAATAAAAAAAGAGCCAACACCAAACGCAGTGAAATCAGTGGTTATATAGAAGATGCTGAAGGAAGTTAAGGCGTGACTTTAGTAGATTTTGTGTCACATTGTTGAAAACCTGGAAAGGAAAACCACACTGTTTCCAGAACCAGTTGAGAAGGTAGATTAGCCGGCTCAGACTGTGATCAGAGGGAGGGAAAACTGCATGGATAGACAGATAGAGGGAACACATTCAATCAGCAAGCTGTCCGGGCTAAATGAGTTTAATAATGTTAGAATGACAATTCACCTTTATTGAAAAGCTTGCTGTCGCATTCTGTGTACAGCACTGTTAGCACAAAAGATGTGTGAAGAATTAACCATAGCCATATATATATATACTTCAAACCATCACCGGAGAGGTTGCGGAGAGCCTTAGGCTGCAAGTCCTGTTCTGGGTATCTCCCTCCACATCTATAAATAATGTCGTTTTAGGCTCAAGTTTTCCTAAACAGACACATTCAAACACACCGCGGAGACTGAAGGGTTGATCTGGCAAAGATTTATCCGACATGAGACGTTTACTTTGGAAATTTGTGAAGCCACTGTTTCAGGTCAGAGAGTCAGTGTCTGTTTCCCTGTCAGGTAAATGATCATTTCTTTGAAGGCATAAACAATGCATTATTAAAAGCGGCAACAGATATACAAGCACTAAAGTGTTCTCTCGTACATTCTCTTATTGTCTTTGTTTAAGTTCACATCCAAATGTGCATCTTGTAATAGAGACATCTTAAAGCGATACTCCAGGGATTTAATATTGCACTTGCATTAAGTTGGGTGACTTATAAAGCCAAGATATCCTCGCTTTTAGTTGCTAAAAAGGGCAAAGCTCCCCAAACACATGACCTTAAGCTTTCTATAATGCAACTTGATAGCATCTTTTTGTCAGATCCTTCACACCTTCAGTTTGTAACGCAGACTTTCCAGAGGCAGGAAAACGTCTGACTTTTACACGGGAGGTCGGTGTTTCTCATTTCAACCCGGCAGTCAAAATTGGTTTCTTTTAACCATGAACACAATTGTTCAGGAACTATAACCATGTGGTTTCTACCATAAGGCATCAAACACTTCTGCGATGAAGGTCCCCAATAACAAATTAGCTAAACTTTCAATTAGCCTGGTGGGAGGTTTCAGCACAGATCCCCTCATAAAACAACTACTGGTAAAGACATTTCTCTTTATCCCACTAGATGATACCGCTCAAGTTTGAGTCTAAAAAACTCCATGTTATAAATTTGCTCCACATCTCTGCTCCTCCTTTGTAAGACATCAATAATACATGGCCGGTATATTTTCACCCTCCTTTGAACCAATCAATCACTCTGGCTGGTCAGTGCTCGGTCTTCATTGCTTTTCCTGTCCATCTGCATGCACTATTACTGTATATTTATGCCGGGGTCCAGGGGAACGCTGTACCAAGCCACCAAGACTAAGATGAGGTATGGCAGCCAAGATCAAGATGTGACATGGCTTGGATTTCCATGGTGCTCGTTATGTTGGCACCATGAAGTGTGACCTGATCTGGGAGTGGTAGCCTGATTTTAGACTGGAGTTCCACGGCCCTAAAGATCTCCCTGCTGGGATGAATTACTTTGGGCAAAACAGGCAGCCTCCTGTGGCGGTCTATATGTGGCACCGCCAATGGTGGAAATGCGTGACAGGTCAGAGGTGAGGGGGAACTCTGAAACCGATCCCACTGAATGCTGTCGAGCATCTGCCAAGCTCATAGCACAGGTCTGCACCCAGACACTCCACACGCATAAACAAACACAAAAGGAATTATTATCAATTATTCATTTAAAGGCATTGTAAACATATCATTGTAAACTTAGAATCTTTGGGTTTCAAACTGTTGGTCAGGCAAAACAAGAAATTTAAATATGTCGCCTTGTCCACTGTATCTCTATTTTCTCACTTTTAACACACTAAACAATTAATTTAAAAAAAAACAATCAATTATGAAAATAATCATTAGTTGCAGTCGCCTCAAAGATACACATACTGTTTACACATCAAGTACAATTTGTGTGTCGAGTTACTCAGATTCTTGGAACCCACACCCAGACTTTCTCGCTGGGCTTCGCCGGACTGTACCAGCTCAGACAAGCAGACCACATCCCTCCTGCTGACAGTGTACTTTTACTGCAGGTGAAACAAAGAGAAGGGATTCAAAGGTGACAAAGTGGTCTGGAGCTTTTACTGTGAGTGACTTAGGGGCCATAGCAAAACAAGCGGCACTTAACATTTCAAACGCACCACTTGAACCACAGCCTGGGCGAATGCAAGAGTCTGCAGTGTCGTCCAAGCAACCACTCAGGTTGGTGAGCAATTCCTCATCTCTGGCCGTTTTTCAAAGATCCACAGAAGTTTCCTGGGAATACTATTGTCTCTTAACAGGCCCTCCATACCTTTTCTTGGTTGTGTAGAAAACAAGGATTTTAGTTGAGCATAACTAATGCCACGTCTCCAGGCGCTGAGGAGAGGAAAGCAGGAACCCTGTGCCTGCTCTGAATTAGCATACAGCTATTACACTTGCAGGAGCGAGTATTTGACAAAGTGTTTAATCCACAGGAAACAGTCGACATACAGATGTGAAACAGTTTACAGTAATGTTAGCTGAACCGTTTAGAAGGCAGGATGTTGAAGTCACCCAAGACCTTTATCTAAGAGGGAAATCTGTCTCTCTGAGGGTGCATCTTATGTGCAGCTGTGACAGCAACGAGGAGGGTTGTGGAGTGTGGTAAGACTTAACAGTGCAGAGCTACTTCACCCCTTTTTCATACACACTCCAACGTACACCTGCTCAGAGAGGCTCTCTGGAAGCAACACATCTGTTCTAGCGTCCCCCGTTACAATACAGGACTAATTAAAGGATGAAGGGACGTTAGCACAGCGCCCTACACAGCAAGTGTATGGCTCTATTTAATTACAATAGATCAACTCCGTTTTAATTGAGCTTCATCGTACAAAACATTTTCTTCACATGTGGTTTAGTTCTTAGCACGGTGAGCACCTCACATGCAATTAATCAAAACAAATGCACAGCTCAGGGTGATGCACTATTATGGGAAAGATGCACTCAGCTAGACATATGTGCACCCAACATATATCATGTCAAAGTTGTTGTTGTTTTTAATAGGCTAGTAAGATTTTAGTCTCAGGTACATTTTGCAATCTGTTAAGACGGTGAAATAAAACAGGCCATCACAGAGTTGATTCACTTCTAAAGTCAATCCTGCTTCGTCTTTGAGGCCGTGGCATTTGAAACATAATATGGGCACCTCTGAGCACCTGTCCAACCTTCTCTGACAGAGAAATAACAACAGTGGCAAAGTTGACATCCCCTCCAACATCCAGTAATGTCACTGGCAACTACCCTGCAAAGGCCATCGCCCTTAATGAGAAATGCACAGGGTTGGAAGGTGGGTACACGACATGTAGTTCTGTGTGTGCTGCAAAGACATGTTTGCGGTTCCTGTGGGAATTGAGAAGGAAGAAACAAAAAAAAGGGAAGTGAAAGAGGTGAGGGACAAAGTGAGAACGTTTGCCTCTCTGCACTCACTAATGCGCCAACGGCATATGATGAGAACACATATGAGAGCCATGGCTCTGCAGTGGGATTTCCCCTCTGTTATAAACACATGATGGCATTGCCAGAGAGACTGCCGTACTTGTCTAAACAACGACACGGAAAGCACGGCCCGGTCCAAGGAGCTCCCACACATAATACCTACTCTGTCCACTACGTGCCAGACACAGCGGCAGGACAGCTGCCGGTGCACAACTGTCCTGGGCCTCACTTAAGAGACTGAAATATACTGACACACTTAGGAAACGGTAAATATTCACTGAGTGAACTTTGACTTTTAATGAGACACTTAGGCCTACCACTCACACCAAGCTTTCCTATTATTATTTTGTTTTGTTAATGAAGAAGTTCAATTTAAATCTGAAACGGGTGCACATTCAACCAAATAACAATTTAGTTTAGACAAATTAGTGTTGTATGTTTTACATAGGTACCAGTCCTGAGCTGTTGGTCTGACAGAAGGGAACGGCCACCGCTACCAGCAAGCTCATACGTTTCCAGTGTTTACATGTTGTATTGAACATATGGCACATGGGTACTTTAAAGCCCTGACAGAAGACTACAGTACAGCAGGGGAGTTGCTTTAGTTTTAGCTCTATCTTACTGCATGTGTTTAATTGGCAAGTTTATCCTTCATCTGTTTAAAAAGCCTCTTTTTTTACTTTATGCATTATTTACTTCACCTGTCAGAAAAATGCTGTGACAAAAAAGTCCAGTCCCAATAAAGTTTTTAACCACCCTTACACCCCCTAACATGTAAACACTGATGTTATTTTTTACTTACTGTCATTACAAACCTTTCCAGTACATCATTCACACCTCTCCACCATTTCAACTCGTTGGCCAATGAAAAAACAGAAACATACTGCAAAGTAATTCGTTTAAAAGTATGACTATCAGCTGGCATCAAGAATGTTTACAAGGGGATTTCAGGTTTTATTTTTAAAAAGCCAAATAAAATCCCCCCAGGATTTGGACGAATTAAATTTAATATCCAACACCCACCTGATGATTTAATCAGAGAGAGACAATGGGAAATTGAACAGAAGACCCCCTGTTGTGATGATGTATGGCATATGACTGTGCTAATTGTCGCATAAGCAACTCTGCTTGGTTAATTGGAAAATTCATCAAGTGATTGCTGGCGTACACTGACCAAAACACATGATTGGAAATAAGCATGTGATTTCACTCACTAACTTAAAGATACTTTAAAAAGTTGTTATTGGAAAAGAAGAAATATTTAAATGCGCTTGCTCTGGTCACTGGCCAATAAAAAAATGATGATACACTTACATGAATGCGTGGTAGATGAATGCGCATCCTCTTGGTCTTTCCAGCACGTTGTACAGACAGTTTTGCAACTTTCTGTAGCGTTTACTTGAAGCAGACGTGTTGGCCCGGGGTCCGGGCGGCCCGGGCAGCGGGGTGCCCAGCAGACCTGTGCGGTGAGACGGGTGCCCGCGCTCCGGGGTGGACGGCTCGCTTCTCTCCGTGTGGACAGCGGTGAGAGCCACAAACTCGACCCGCCTGTCGTCGTTCGCAGCCGGGGGCACCAGCATTCTGATGCCGCCGTTGTTTGACGGACTTCCTAGCATCTTCAAGCGGACAAGATCAAACTACATGTGAGTTGACAGTTTTCACTGGATCATCCGCAGGAGCGCAGAGCAAAGTTTTGAGCAAGTCATAGTCCGGTTTGTCTTGCCAATAAAGTGGACTAAAAACTAGTCTACCGATCAAAACACACGAGTGCATGTATCACACCTGATATGTTGCAGTCTCAGTTTGATTAGTTGAGATTTAAAAGTTATCTGTAAATCAAGTCACGGCTGCAAAAGAAACGATGGACGATATTAGGACAAGTGCGTCGCGCTGAAACGTGACCTTCAGCGATCATTGTTAAGAGTCAGATGTGATGTAATCAGCGGGGTGCAGAGAAGTACCAATGCATGCACTTACTCTATAAAAGCAGAGTTGAGCAGAAATTATCTATTACCATGAATACACTTGAAACGTGCAGTTATAAAGCACTAAACAAGGGTACAAAGCAAGCGAGTGCAGTGGATCTGTGCTCTCCAAGCCACCTATATCCACCTACAGTAACCAGCATTATTACACTAAGTTCGTCCTAGCTGTTTCTCTGGGCAGAGACACAGCTCAGCGCCAACATCAGCCTGCTCTCCCCTCCTTGTGCGTCTCTGTAGTCCAGCGTTTCTCTGCTCCTGCAGGCAGGCGGGGTGGAGCGCGTAGAATCAGACCAAAAGTATGATGTCAAGAATCGCTGACGGCCAACTCTAAAACTCTTGCAACTATGAAACGTGTTTTGCATCCGGTTTGTAAACGCTTACAACGATGAAACCCCCTTCTCTCTGGTGAGTAGACGTGCAGAAAGAGAAGCGATGGCAAGAGCCGAGGACACCGGGCAGGGCATCGGAACGGGATGCATGCGGTCACTGGGAGAGGAAGACATGACAGAAATTTTCGTTTATGAAGCCGGAAGGATGAGAGGTTTCTGGTAGAGCTGGTAACTTTGATAAGAAGGCCTGCATATGCATATGCACCACAAATGCTATAATAGAATGATCCAGGGAGTACCTACAGTTTATTCGTGCCCCAGATACAGTCTCAAAGCCTTCTGAAACATACTTTTTAAAGGTCTGGGATTAAAAGTAATAAAAGTTTCTTTTTTCTTTCCTCCGGGATGAACATGTCACTTGAGCTAATTGTAGGAGGGGTCTTGAATCCATGGCTACAGGGGTTTGGGACAGCAGAGACAGGTGCTGGGGGACACTGACCACAGCCTCCTCCTCAGTGGACAGAGCTTTCTAAATCTATGACTGTGACACACACAGAGGCTTGTGGTTATGACACAAATACTAGGGTTATGGAGCACAAGTGCCCTGTAGAGAGATCATCTGTCAGAGGACCTCAGAGGAATGCATTGTGGAGGTGGTCCCCAAACTCCTGCTGGCCCCATTGTATCATCTGACTGAAGATAATTCACAGTGATTTAATATCTTGAAAGCTTAAAACAGAAGCACTAGGTTAAATGTAAACTTGGGTGTACTTGAAGTCCCGAGAAAGCAAAAGAAAGAGGGACAAATCTGCTCTCTTTCTCCAGCGCCTCATCACTCACATCTCTCGCCCCCACCTGAGTGAATCATTTCATCATTGACAGAACTTTTGTGAAATTTAAGTGCAGTGTACCAACGTTAAGTACACATTATCGCCTGCATCAAACAGAGACGCTGACCGTCGACCATAGACAGTGGTTCAGCATTGTGAAAGTGTTTCCTAACAACGGCAGAGGCAGGTTACTCATCCTAACTATGTGCGTTCCTGTCCATCGTGGCTGCTGCAGTTTATGGAACATGCACGTCTGTGAAATGACGCGGAGGAATGTCAGCTGGAGTCTCAAATCTAGACATTATTCCCAGAGCCCGCTCCTATAACATAACGTAACATCACTAATCCAACTCTTTGCTAAGCGTCACACATATAGACTGATGGACTTACTGTTGGCTATAAAATGTAATCCACTGTTGACAGCTGAAAGTTTTACAGCAATGTGTTAATACAGAGTGGGGACTGGTTGTATTCTGTTTCTAGAAACAGCAAGATGATTTTTTTTGATTATATGACTAATGATTTAATCTGTAGATAAACATTATTGATCCCACGCAGGGAAACTAAAGACTCTCATGTCAAAATGTCAGACTGTATAGTGAAAAATGCCCATCACAATTTCCCAGAGCTGAATTAGATGTCTTCAAATGTCATGTTTTGTAAGGTCAGCAGTCCAAAACCCAAAGATATTTGATTTAGTACAATGTAAAACTGAAAAAAGCAGCTAATCTTCACATATGAAAAGCTGGAACACACTGAGCACTGAACACATAAGGTTTGCAAATCAATGAATCAAATAATCATTTCAGCTTGCCAGACTTGACTACTTGAGTACCCTAAAGTCCTGAGTACCAAAAGCACAAATAATCAGATTTAAAAGGCGCAATCCATGACATAATTATTACGCACCTAGTAACCAAAGCAAATTCCTCGTATGTGTAAAAACTACTAATTACAGACTGGGCTTTACATACCCACAGGTGTGAGCAAAGGTGTATATTTCTGCCAAAGTAGTAATGTAAATGACAAGAAAGATAAAGGAGAAGGGATCTAATTTGGGAAGAAGGTCAGAGCCTTGGAGTCTAACCACGCCACGATCAAAGGAGGAGGTAATATCTAAACATCAACACAACAGCATCCTGTACTGGGAAACTCCCACTACAACCCTCCCTCTGCATGGTTTCGTCTCCTCTCCGTCTCTCAGCAGTCCAAACCAGGCCAGGGGGCGACGGAGGAAGAAAGTATTGATGGACAGGCCGGCCCTGCTCGTACCACCCTCAGGGATTTACATCAAAGTTTCCCCAAGGCAAAAACATGCACCCCCACTTTCTATTACAGTAACAGCCGTAAACTAACGTTACTCTCATCCATCAATCAACACCTATAGAGCTGGGCAGAGTATCCAAGGTGGCCTCTGGGATAAAAGGCCGCCCTCATGACAACACACAACAGCTGAGCAAGGTCAAACTGTAAAATGCGAATGTGGAACGGGTGGTTAAAAGCACAAATGTACACAACCAGACCATAAGGAAGGGCTCACACACGCATATACACAGATTTGGTGGCACTCAGGGTGGAATTACAGTCGCGGAGGAACCAGAGCGGACTACAGAGGCCCAGTGTTAGGTCGCGGCTGTTCTCTTCACGCCCTCCTCTCCCCTCTCTGTTGTTTTTCCACTGCACTCCGCACTCCAAGCATTCACTTACGCCCCACGGAGCCCACTGAGCTCCAGGAGTCGACAGCCACTCAGGGAATCTATGGGAACTCAAAAATACTCACTACATCAGCAATTGTGCGCTACAGTACAAACTCATTCCGTCCGACCTGCACCAACCTTTTATTTCTGCTGCGTACTTGGTCGTTTCCTTACGCCACTTAATGGCTTTCCCAGACGGTGCTCTTGTTTGCCTTTATTTACTCTCTTTTCTCTTCTCCTTTTTATGTTTCCTCCTCTTTAACACAGATTTTTCTAAATGGAAAACATCAAAGGGACTTAGAGAGGAGACGGGAGGAGATGGGGGCAGATGAATTGTTGATATAG
The DNA here is from genome assembly GCA_029875015.1 of Lepomis gibbosus. NCBI lineage: Eukaryota > Metazoa > Chordata > Actinopteri > Centrarchiformes > Centrarchidae > Lepomis > Lepomis gibbosus. The sequence continues at coordinate 23,220 of JAPMOB010242163.1, forward strand.
TGTCTGTAGTGTTGGATTAATGTTGTTGTGATAGGTCTGGTTAAAGTCTTTGGAGAGATGAAATGACATTGTGTCATTGTGTAGACGCTGTAAAAATGTAAACTGATGGGAGGCAGCTTTCCCGTATTAATCAATCTGACAGTCTGCAACATGAATATGTACGTGTCAACCACTACGTCCAGTGACTGAGTCAGGTAGTTTAGGCAGAGAGCTCACTCAGTGGCCCATTCATGACCAGTCAAAAGATCCTTTGTAACTTGCTACCACTTGTGTTGCTTTTATAGCAGTGACTGCACACAACCATTTAGAGGGGTGGAGGGGACTGCAGTGTAGATGCTACCTCACTTCTGTCAGGCAAAAACAACACTAACCCATACAACTGGAAGCTATACAAAGATGGAGCAACACACACAAGTTGCAACTACGGCTGGACTATAAAACAATAACTATCGCAATAGAAACTTTTCAATAACAATATAACAAATGACCAGTAAATATTCAATAAATGTTTGACTTTATTCACTTGAATTATACACATTTTTACAAACAAGGAAAAAAAGATACAAAGATTTTACTTAACTTTACTATCATGCATATTTGTTGACACAGATTGTATCATAATAGTTTAAACCACAATTAACCGTCAGGATTCTTCAACTTTCACACAGGGGCAGAAATCAGATTTTAAACTCAAAAGAAATATACATTTGATACTTATCATTAATAATTATCATATTATTATCATTATCTGGCCATACGTCCAGTCCTAGTAGCAACATTGAAAGACACTGGCTGATTTCAAGACATATAGAGGTCAGAGGACCTAAAGTGTCTATAGGGTTAACAGATCCGTCTCCAGTCTATGGTGTGAGTCTTTGTAATCAGGGTCAAACATGATTAGTAGACTCTCAGGTTTATCAGTGAAGTTCTGCACAATTGCAAACTTCAGAAAGTTATCCCTCTTTATCTGAGGCTGAAAGAAGAGCCAAAATATTCCAGAGCTCAGAACAGAAAGTACACTGAACTGCTAGTTAATGGTACAATGTGTGAGATTTGCCCAGAATGTTTGTTTAAAATATAAAAAAAAATAACAACTGGATTTGAAGTAACCATTCTGACATCATGACGTCAAAAACTTCTATGTTTCTACTGAAGTTAGCATGCTAACTTGCTACCACCGGCCCGTCCTGTGTTGTAATACCACTTGCCACTTGACAGTGAGTCTCTGCAGTGTCCAGACTGAGTCAGTTCAACATGAGGGGACAAAGAAGCAGAGCTACCCTGAGGGCTTGTCAAGCTGAGCACTGTGGAGATGGGTCTGGGTACGCGAGTCTAGATTGAAAGTAAAATACAGCCCCCCCGGTTAGTGTCACAGAAACACAAAGATGGCAAAGAAAAGCAAAGCAAGAAAAAATATTAATGTTTCTACGGCTGGAGCCAGCTCTTGGCGAGTTTAATGCTGAACTCACGACGCTTCTTTTAGACTGGTAACATCTAAAGTTGGCTATTTAGCAAAACGTATCTTTAGTGTACCTGACGGCAACACAACCTATACTGAAAACCATTCCAAATGGCGTCGCTATATGGTTTCGATGTGGCTGCTTTCTTGCTACTGTGGTCATGCCAAAACTGAGCTAAGCTACAAAGTAAACTAGAAGGCGAGTTTCAGAAGATTGGTCAATTTTTTTGTATTCTTGCCCTGCTGTTAGTAGTTTGCTTTTTTCTAATAACTTATAACTGTAAATTGAGAGTGTATGGACCCAGTAGTGTAGACCGTTGTAGTTCACCATATTGTAACCACTTGGCATCACAGTCATGAGTTAATTTTGTCATTAGGTTTGGAGTGCTTGCTATACATTTTTGGGGACACTGCAAGGTTTATTACACTTGTCATCACTGCAATTAGTAAATCACACAATTCTTGTGCAATACTGCACTGCATTTTGTTTGGAGCATGTGGCCAGGAAATGCACATTGTACCTTTAAGTTTCGCTGAGATTCATCTGAGGTGTTTTTTGCCTTATGAACACAATGTTTCTCTCTGAATGATATATGGTGGGCTGTATTAAGGCGGCCATTATTGAGCTGTTTGACTCACCTTCAAGGCTCTGTGTCAGCACCTACAGTGCTACAGACAGGGTATCGACAATTATACATTCTCATTTATAAATTAAAACTGAAATGGATTCAGTTTTTGGAGTGTATGTTAATCATTGTGCAAAGAATATAGTTACTGTTCATTTTGTAATAAATTAAAACTAGTTTGTGCCTCTCGATTTATTTTCGGAACTGATATCATACTTTTCATACTTTGTAATGCACTGGACTGGACTCTGGTGGTGAATCTATTTCACCACCAGAGGTGCCGCTCTGTTGCTGATCCTGCACCCTGAGTCCCTTGTGAAGGGAGATAAGCAATAAGAGAATTTGACTACATGGATCATTGAACTGTCACATTATTCTTACACAACACGTAAATCCCAGGACCTGGGAAAAACATGCCTTATGGTTTGATGGTGATTAAAAGAAACTCTCCAGACACCTCAGCGAGAGAGACGAGAGGATCAAACACAAACCCCATCTAAGTGAATGTCCACTCCTATTATGGGTTTGTCCCTTACTTGGTGAGACCAACCGGTGTTGTGGCCCAATCACAAGGTCCAGACTGTAGCCAAGGCAGTCAGCCCCGATTCATCTGGCCAAGGTTGCCTTGATCTGACCAGATGAACCGGCCAAGAAAAATACCACCAGACAATCCTTTTCATGCTAGACTTAAGCTCAACATTCTCACAATCCTCGTTGCTCTTATTAGACAGAGCTGAGCATGAGTCTGCACTCATTAATGCAGTTATTGTTCGGTGATTAAGTCGATTAAGTAAAGAGCTCTCCGGTTTGACTAATGTTTACTTGTGCCTCTGACTACCGTCATTTAACCAGGCAATTGTGTAGTTAGTGGTCACCAGTGGTGGAATGTAAATTAAGTACTTTACCCAAGTACACTACTTAAGTAAAAATTTGAGGTACTTGTACTTTACTAATTCTATTTTGTTCTACTTTATCCTTCTCCACTACATCTCATAAGCAAATATTGTATGTTTCACTCCCCTACATTTGTCAAACAGCTTTAGTTACTTTTCAGATTACACAGGACAGCGATGATGCATTGCTATAAATTAAACTACCTGACAATATATAAAGTAGTTAAAATTAGCTCAACCTTAAAAATCTACAGCAGAAAATTCAACATATCCACTAATGTAGCAATTTTACTGCTCAATTAGTAATACTTTTACTTACTTACTTTTACTTTTTATACTTAACTAAAGTTTTGAATGCTGGATTTAGAGTGGAGTATTTTCAGTGTCGTATTAGTACTTTTACTTACGGATCAGAATATTTCTTCATCACTTTGGGGTGTATATGTGGGGAAAACACACAGCTTGATAGGAAAGCACTTCAAAGTGATAGTTGCAACTTTTGAGCTTTTAACTTTCAACACTGGCACAATGAGACCTTTTACTTAGCGGAAAGAAGGACCATTATGAGCACCTTGCATCTACCTAATTTTCAGTTTCACCATAATTACCTCTCTTCCTTTTAAGATTTAGGTCGGATAAGGAATGTAGGCTGACCTCGCAGAAGCTGAGCAGTTTCCAGCCAAATAACTCGTGACTCTATTGTTAACCGCTTGCCCTTTGTAGCACATGAAGCTTTTGTAGCACTTGAGGAGGGCAGCAGAAATAAGATTAGTGATGTTCATATTGTCTAGTTTGGTTGCAACATGGGTAGATATTGGGTAGCTTGTCGATGCACCTTAAACAACGCTCCTGGTGGAAAATTGTAAACCTGTGTTTGGCAATAAATCTTGTCCCTTATTACAGCATCACAGTGGCATTTACAGTTATTAGATCAGTGCTGCCCTCCTATGGCCATTTGGTAAAACAACACAAGCCTCACAAAAACACTACCACTGTTAAAACCCACCAATATTTTTTTGTGTCCCCAATTAAAAGGAGTCTTGAACATTTAAAATGCGTTTTGCCTTTTGTTATTGCTTCGACTTCATACCTATTAGATAAAAGTTATTATAAAAGCAACAAAGGCAATGATAGTTTGGGCTCTGGTGGTGGGATGGGTCTACCTGTGCCTGGGTTGGTTCAAGTCAAAGTTGGTTCAACTTGCGAACCTTCTCAGAACCTGTTTGTTTTTCCACTGACGAGAGCCCAGCGAACGACGTCATTACGTCACTGTGTACGTGGTAAAAGAACAGTTCTAGTCCAGCAAAGAGTTGGTGCCGCTTTGGAACCAGTTTTCCTGGCCGAGAACCGGTTCTTTGGCTGTCGAAACACACAGAACTGGTTCGCGAGTAGGCACCAGCTCCGAACCGGCTCTCAAAATGCTTTGGTGGAAAAGGGGATTTGGTGTACTGTTGCATTTCTCTCCTGTCTCCCTGTCTACAGTCCACACACAATAAGGTGCTTAATTTAACCTACAATAAAAGCAAAGATTAGTACTTGACACTCACTTTGAAAAAATATATAAAAACAAGAGTGTTACACAAGTTATGTCTTTTATTTTTTCTCACAAACAAAGTTTGTTTACAAAAAGGAACATCAAAAATAAAATTGTACCTATCTATTGCATGTCATGCTGGCAGTTTGAACTACATGCAAAAATAATAACATTGATAATAATCATTACTGTACAAAAATGATGGGGGAAGATACGAGGCTAAACATCATCTCAAAACCTAAAGAAAAACACTTGAATTGGGGAAAAAAGGAGAGTTCTATAAAAAGGGTGTTTGTTTTTCTCCAGACAGAGTCATGAGTTTGTACATGAGACTTAAACCAGGGCACAAGACTCCAAAACCACCCGGGCAGAGAGGGCTGTGTGAAACTGCATAGAAGCAGAGAGGAGATTCCCTGCTCTAAAGACAGAGGGGTAAGGAAAGAGTGAATGAAGAAACAAAATGGTAGAGTAAAGATGACAGTGGTGAGGGTGCTTGAAATACAAGCACACACACACACACACAATGAAACTACATTTTGAAGCCCTTTCAACATAAAGTCACGCTTCATCATCAATGTGGGAAACAAGATACTACATGAAATTTATAATTTAACCTTACAACCTCTTCTTGGATTGACTTGCTGTAAAAAGTGATATCTGAGGTATATGGCTTCACTTTATTAATCAACTAGTTGAAAAACAACAAAAGAGGGTATGATTCATGTTTTCCCAGAAGGAAAGCAGGAGGTGAGGAATCCCATGGTTTCCTTTAACCGCAGACATGCCAGGTCATGTAGAAAGAGACGGACATTTCCACTTTCAATTCATTCATTTCCAAATGGAGAGGCAGCAGGAAAAAAGCATACTATTTTTTCATGTTTTCAAAAATTCAGTTGGTCTGTGTAGAGGTACTGTGGCAGTGGATGCATATTTTCTCTACAGATGTGGGTGAGTACAAAAGTTGTCTAAGTATGGATGCAACTTAACATGTGAGTCAATCATTGTCCCTTTGGGGTTTTTTTAAATCCAGTGTACTAAATTTATTACAAAAAATAAAATAAAGGTTATCAAGCGTCCATTGTCGAAGTTGGTGGCATCTGTCGGCATCACATGGGCTGGTATGCATGTGGTGTGTGTGGAGAAAAGGTTCCTGGTTGAGCTCATTCGGTGCTGACCTGCGTGACCTGTGCGTCAGCTGTCTGGTTGGTGGACTGTATGAACATCGGTTGGGTCAGCTCCTGTCCCGCTGGCATCGTCACCTGCTGAATCTGATACAACTGCTGTAAAACACAGACAGAGAGGATGATAGTCTGTGTGTAGTTGGATCTTAATAGGATCACATCCAACTACATGTGTCTAGACTGCTATTGGGTTGTAACAAAGAGACATTTAGGTAATTTCTTCAATAAAATTGTATTGTATTTTAAATTAAACTGCCTACTTCTGATTTGACATATTATGTCTTTTTGTCTCTTATTTGTTAGTAACTAACAGTTATAGCTTTGCTAGTTGGATTAAGATTAAATTACTTGTTTCTATAAGCGGCACATGCCAGGTGGTAAGCTAGCTGTGTACAGTTGCTAAAATGAGAAATGGTAAAAAATGTGTACACGCCAGAAAAAAGGACACTGAGTCAGGTGCCACCCGGCAACAAATAAAGTATAAAAGTTCAATATTTAGCTCAAAATTTCACTGTTATTATTACAGCTTTGACATGTTGGATATACAGTATGTGTTGTATCTGTTACCTGTCCGTCAGTAAACTGGTTGAACTGCTGCTGTCCTTGCTGCACGTCTGCCTGTGTGATCTGAAAACCATTCAAGTTAAATAAAATTAACAACGGTAATCATAAACAAACTAACAGTATAATCAGATCATTTGCTTAATGAATGCTGTTTTTGTTGCTGTCATGATCACCTGCTGAGTGTTGGCAAGAGTCTGAATCTGTCCTTGGACCACTTGCGCTCCGGAGACGGGCTGGGCTAGACGGATGTATTGTAGCTGGCCTGTGTTTAGTTGCACCTACACTCAAGCAACACAAGGGGGAGACACAGTGTGTTTCAGACCAAAGGTCATTGGAACACAGAAGGACACAGCCATTTTCCTACCCTGGACAAAAGCAACAACTATTATTCACTTTGCTCTCTGGAATTGTTAACTTTGCAAAACTAATGTTTGATGATCTACTTACATGCAGCAAACACAGGCTACTTTAGCCATTTAATCACTTTTAACCTGAGCCCATCTATTAATCCCCTCATTCAGTTCCCAGACCTTTTCATCTCGGCTCATCAATCCCTCCCCTAATCACGTTTACTTCAGCTTGATGCTGTTCCTTACTGGGATTTGCTGGATCTCTCCTGTGTTGGTGATGATCTGCTGCATGACCTGCATGGTCTGGCCTTGGGCTTGAGCTGCCTGTGCTTGACCCTGGGCTTGGACAATCTGTACCTGTTGGCCCTCACTCACCTGCATGGCCACGGGCGCACTCTAATGGAGGGGGAAAAAAAGAGAGAAAAGGAAAGATTAAAGCAGAAAGAGAGACAGACAAACAGAAGGAGACAACAGTAACACATTAGTTGCTGAACAACAACAACTGGTGCAAACATGTAGTTTATGATTGACAACGCACAGAACCAGGGAATCACTAACTTCTGTGGAATCACTTTTTAACCAGCACCATGATGCTTATGTATCCTTAAAGGCTGTTAAAAGGCAGGCACAAAAGAGGTGGGCGCGTAAGGTGACAACGCAGGTTTCAAGTCCTCTCTTTTTCATTTGTCACACTATCTAGGAAAGGCCACCTGATCTCATGTCACCTGAACAGAACAGAGCTTGAAGGCAGCAGTCAGCTACAGCTCTGTGGCAACCTGTGTGTGTGTGTGTGTGTGTGTGTGTGTGTGTGTGTGTGTGTGTGTGTGTGTGTGTGTGAGTTGCGTGCGGTATCATGCATGTGTTTAGTGGACAAATAAATGGACGTGTGCATGTGTGTTTACCGTGATGGGTGTGCCCTGTGACTGCACCTGCACTTGCTGTAACTGCTGCATGGTGGCACCTTGCAGCATCTGATGGCCCGACAGAATAGAATGAGAAAATGACAGAAAGACACACGGTGAGAAAGCAGCGATTGCAACAACTTGAAACATGAATGTAAGCATGTGCAGCGTGTACGCGTAAAAAGATTAAGGGTTAGCAGCAAACAGTGACGTGTAAGCAGCAAATGACATTTAGTGACATGTTTATGAATGATAAAAAAGGAGCTGAGGTAAAAGGTCAGGGAAAAAAATCATGGTGGAGACTTTGAAAATGCATATACATCACAGTGACATTTACAGCAGCTTTAGCAATGTCAGCTATGGTTTCATAAGTACTTATGAGAGGATAGGTGACCTGAGAGAAGCATGACAGAATTGGTACAACAGTGACAACTAGTGACACTGAAAGCTCTGCAAACGGATACACAGACACAAATAAAAAGGTGTGAACTTCGATCTTTGCCCATCATATTTTCTCACACTAAATGTCACCATCTTTTCTTTGTCTTCTTTTTATTCTAAACTCTTCACACCACAGACCGTCTGTTATAACCAACTGTAAATAGCATGTAATGTCATGTGCCTGATGGGTAGTGGCAAGTTAACCAGCTCTGTTATACACCAGCAAACACTTGTGATGTGACTTAAAAACAAAATGTTCGATTGAGCTGATAAACAAAACAGCAGGCTGTAATGATAGAGGGACTGAGATGAAGCTTCAACGATTCCACATTTTTATTTCATCTCAAAAGCGCTTGATGAACAACTCTTTTTTGGTGAGTCAAATTTAAAACTTTCACTTATACCCTCAAGGCCTACCTTTTACTTTACTCTACCTTGTAAATAGCCTACAATGGAGTCTATGTAAGGTGAGTGTCAAACTGTGACCTCCCTGCTCTCAGCGGGGACTGCAGCAGTGGCAGTGCTAGTGAATTAGGCCAGGTCTAAATGAGTATGACAGCTCAGCTAAAGGCAGTCTGCTGAAGCAGCATGAAGCACCGCAGCAGTCCAGCAGCACGGCTACATGACATGCAGAGACCAAGCTTGAGAAAGAGAGCTTAGCAGCTAACGTAGTAGGAAAGAGACCATTAGAAAGTGAGACAATTCAAAGGTGTCCCTGAATATGCATATTGTTACTGACTGGTAAAAACACTCTGATCCAGATGGAGAATGCCTACCCCCTAATACCCTGTGTGTGTGTGTGTGTGTGTGTGTGTGTGTGTGTGTGTGTGTGTGTGTGTGTGTGTGTGTGTGTGTGTGTGTGT
>JAPMOB010242167.1:0-14956 GCA_029875015.1 Lepomis gibbosus
CACACACACACACACACACACACACACACACACACACACACACACACACACACACACACACACACACACACACAAACTAAAGCTTCAGGTGCTAGGGGTAAGCTTTTCTGGCCTTTTTTGTGCCAGCTTTCAAATACCAGCTTTGCACTGAGTTAAATCACTTTCTTTTTTGCCAGTTTGTGATGCCAGTTTGCCAACCTGCCATGCTAACTTTAAGGCTTAAGAAACAAAACCTCAAAGCCAAGTCACTATAAACTTATGAAACCAGAGAGTTTTGTAGCTTAAATCCCAGAGGGATTCACTTGTGACTTCCTGAAACTAAACCTGAATTTTGATAATCCTCATTATTATGCACTAAAAGGCCAAGTCATTTTAGAAAGTTTTTTCAACCGGTGAATGATTTTTACACTACCCAGGCCTGCTGTACAGGAAGGGTTAAGAGTTGAGGAATTTTGGAGCTCAGACAGGCTAAAAGTCAGAAACAACAGAGTTCAGCCAGTATAGAGCTAAGGAGATAGACAACAGGTCAATATTTGAGTTTACTCAACAAATCATAGGCAACATGGGAACACAGCGTTTTTGACTCATGCTGTTTCCTAACAAAGAAACTATGAGAACAGATTTTGAGTGATGAATTGATCAGAAGGTTGTTTATGGGGTGACATCTGCTGTGCTTTCTTTTTCTGATAAAGCAATAATTGTATCTGTGAGGTATGTATGAAACCTACCACATAATGTGTTACATCTGCAGTTTAATTCCTTCAGTGCCGGTAAACAAAGTTACATAAGCTTAAGGTCTGCAGTTGGCGAAGAGTATAACCCATAGACATGGCAATGTTGTCAGTTGATTTAAGCCAACACTGCAATTTTCTTGTCTGTGACATATGCACAGCACCCTAGAGGTATGTTCAAGCTGTAAAGGCGTAAAATGACTTTTCTTTGACTGTTTGTTTGTTGACTGTTTCTTTGCTCTCTACAGTGTTCCCTAATTTGGGAAATGTGTACCTTCAGTGTTAAATCAGGTAAGCCTCAGAAAATTACAGTGGAAGGTGTTGTTGGTGTTTGTGTGTGTGTGTGTGTTGTGAAAGATAAGCCTTTAATTTTACCTTAAATTGATACTGAATTCGAAACTCATTTTCTGTGTTTCCACTCCGGTGGACCTCGTACCACCTTGTAGCTTCCCTTGACTTTATGGAGGTTTACTGTCAAGTTCAACACTTAATTCAGCTTTTTGGCCTGCAACTGTACTGTTTTTGTTCAGAGTTGTTTTGGGCCACAGCAGGCAGCTGTGTTCAGTGAAAAGGCTTTAAAAATATCTACCATATAATCAACTAATTTTAATTATCAGTAGAAGTTACATTCAGAACACAACTGCCCAAAACCTATAGCTAGTACTCTTATGTTTTTACACTGAATGTCTGCAGGAGCAGGATATATACTCTCTTGCTCAAAACAAAAAACATCAAGTATGCATCAGTGCTGTAGGCAAAAAAGGCTCATTAATGAGAGGTCAGAGGAGATAACTCAAATTGTAGCATTACAACAGTACTGTGCAGAGGGAAGAGCATCTCCAAAGGCACAATTTGCCGAACCTTGAAGTGGTCTATAGCAGAAGACCACACGAGGTTCCACTTCTGTTAGCTAAGCATAGTAAACGGAGGCTACATTGAGCACAGGCTCACCAAAACTGGACAGTAGAAAATTGGAACAACTGTTACCTGGTCTGACAAATCTCGATTCCTGCTGCCACATGGAGATGGTAGGATCAGACAAACATGAATCCATCCTGCCTTGGGTCAGGGATTCAGGCTACTGGTGGTTGTGTAATGGTGTGGAGAATATTTTCTTGACATATTAGAGGTCTTCACCATTACCAGTAATGTGTTCCTCCACGACATGGATTTTGCAGTAGTCAATATACAATACGATAGCATATTAAAATAAAAAATAAATTAGCTTTACTTTGGCTGCAATAACACACAGGTAGAAGGCTATGCACATACTCATACAAATGGAGTTACACTTGGTAACTACTGTTTTCTGCTGACTCTAGTTGTGACCAAAGCACACCAAATTCTCTGTTGTTGGCTGCACAAACACAAGTCTTCATCTACTCCCAACATCCAAGGAAATGAAGACCCAGCAAATTCCGTTTATTTTTTATGGAAATGNAGCAGGATGTCACAACAACCGAATTCAAACAGGAAATCTGTTATATTAGTTTTGCCATGTTTTATGTTTACTGTTTCTTTTGACAGGTTTGCACTGTGGCTAGCATCTATTGTAACATTTTACTGGAGTTTATAATATTGAGAAAGACTGGGAGAAATTGTGTGAATTTTAAGTCTCATCTACAGCAACCTTAACCAAAGTAGTAGGTTAGATGTGGTGAATGTTTTTTCTTTATTTTCTTCTAGTCACTGTAACATTATTGTCAATGTACCTCAATGTCCACTAGTCACCAGATCTCAATTCAATAGAGCACCATTTGGGAGGGTGCTGGGAGATTCGGCAGACTGAAAGTGTGGCTGACTAATCTGGAGTAACAATGTGATGCTATTGGGCTAGGCTACTAGTTGGGCAGTCCCAAATGTTTGTATTTTGTAATGTGGATAACGTGGCCAAATCTACACCTAGTACATTTTCTACCTGTTACATCAGCAAAGAGGATTAGTCTACAAAATCAGTGGTCTGGTGGTTTGCATGGACAGGGTGGCCTGAGATGGAGTCAAATTTCCGGCCTGAATGATTGTGCAAGCCTGCAAATATATTCAGTTTTCTGTCATAGAGGAGTAAAGAAACCAAAAATATTCACATTTGAGAAGCTGAAATAAGATCATTTTTATTCATTTTTGTAGTTTACTCTGAAGAATCTGTTAGTTGAAAAAAGGGAATTGAAGAAAGACTGAAGATTCAATTGTATTATACTGTTACTTGACAGCGCTTGCACCCATCACTTCCAGATTAAAGCTCCAAAACTGGACCTATCCAGTGTTAAAAACTGTACCTCGTCCCTGTTAGATTTTTACATTTTGAAATAAATGAGGCTCTCATTGTCTTAAAACCAACAGCTTCTCAGATTACATCATCGTTCACTCTAGGGTTCTTGAAGGCCCAATCTCAATGTCCCCCCAAACCCTAAATCCTAAGCCCTGAACCCTCACAGACTTACTGAAGTCACCAATGATTGAGTGTAAGAGGCTGCAACGGCTCAAAATGCTATAAACAGGAAGGGACATCATTTTGCGATATCATGTTAAGTTGACAATGCCGGAACATGTTGCATTTTTTATTTTACGTTTTATACTTTCCAACTGCCTGAGTTATACATCTTGCAGGTTCTTGCCCTACAGAGTGCATGAGCGATAACTGTCAATAATTATCTATATTTGTCAATTATCAATGCACTATTGTTGGTCAACACAGCATCATTAGGCAGAAACTGAAATAAATAAACTAGGTGTGTAAGGTCATTGCATTCATCTGATTTCATGTGTTCGATGTACCATCTTAAATCTATATAAACTTTTTTTTCTAACCATATAAAAGTCAGAGTTGGTTGCTCCTTCCATGCTGGTTTGTTTACCATTATTCTAGTTCTCTTATAGGGTGGATTTGCTGTGATTTTTCTCTTACTTCTGAGCTTCCCCTGGTAACCTCCTTGTTTCACGCCATAACAGTATGAACTGTCTGCAGAAATGCGGACTTACAAAAAGGGTGCAAAAATAGGCTCAAAATGTCTGCAAGAGAGCCCTCGTGCACTTGACAATTTGACAGTGGGACAGCCCTAAGCCCTCACGGACTTACCAGGAACACGCCTCAAAGTCTGTGAGTCTTTGAGTGTGGACATTGAGATTGGGGCATAGACTTGCAATAGAGAAAAAACACTTTGACAAAAGGTCAGCCTGGCAACGTGTGCGTGTGCATGTGAACATGGATGTGAGCACTGTCAAAAGACTGGCTCTTCTGGGTGACTGTACCTTAACTTGATACATATTCTTTGTTGATCTCGTAGCTGTCAAAGTGGATGAAAAGAAACTTAAACATCTGGATGTCTATGAACCACTGTCCTGGATTTTTAAAAAGATAATATTAAAAAACAACATTTTCTGTTGAGCTTTAGACAGGGCTGCACTGGTAATCTGACGGACCTTTGAGGCCAGTGTAACGTAAATTATTTATTTATATAAATGAAATGCCCATGAACCATGGACAGTGGCCCATTGGGTAATTTTCTATACTGACATCGGGCTGGCCCAATCACATAATAGCCCCCATCCCTTCTGCTCTTTGTTTCTTGTATTACGGGCCAATGAAACCCCATTCTTCAGACGGCTGCCGCCAAATGCGTGAAATAACTGATATGTTTGCTTCCGGGGCTGCAGTAGTTTCAACATCAGCTGTGAAGTACCCTGCCTAAAGTTTGATAGCCTGGGAGAAAAGGCTGCTCTGCAGTCTGGTGGTAGTAGTAGGAGAAGAATTTGGACAAATAGAGGACCCCACTTACTATTTACAACAAGCGTCAAAAGAATGTGTTGGACACCATAGCTTCTCCTCCGCGCTTGGAATAGGAGTGGTGGGTGTTGACTCCATTAATGTGGTGTCGGAATAATTGGATTTTTTTATCCTCCTTAAATCTTTATTGCAAAAAGAGGAATACAGTGTTCATGGGACATAAAGAAGTATACAGAACAGTATACAAATATGTAAGAAGACCCATAATAGAAACTTTGCCAGGTGTAGTCAATATTATATAATGATATTAAAAGAGGATCATATGTGACTCGCTTTAGCTGCTTTTCAACTAAAGGACCTTTACCCCGGAACTAGGAATGTTTGGAGGAACACTGCATTTCCATTGAAGGGACCAGGGTCTAAATTTAGTTCTAGGGTCTTTATTTTACCCCCCAAGTCACTGCTCAGGGGGTAGTACTTTCTGAAAGTACTGGTGCTTTGGGGGGATGGGGCAGCTTTGCAGTGAAATTCTGAATGGGCGAGTAGAGGCTACTGGCTTTAAAGTGTGCTTTTTAATATTCTTTTGTAACTTGCAATGTCTTCCAATGTATTTTAATTCCCTCACACTCATGCAAATACTCAAGATTTTTTACTTTTTCCACAAAATAATCACTTTACACAGAGAAAACAGTCTTCTTTACTATTCACTAGGTTTATCACAGGAGCAGGCAAAGCAAAGCAAACTATGCCACAATGTACATGTTTACTATGCTACTAGTTTCAAGTATATTAGAATAAATGACATAGTTTCATTATTAATTTGATTAAGCCGATAAATCATTTTCATTCATTTGGTGTACATAACACAACAAAAATCTTCACATTAAACTGTGGCAGGTCTAATTAAAATAAATGCTATTTAAATACTTGAAATGAAATGAGTAAAGATAACATTCAGCTTCACACAGCCATGAATACCACACACAAACACAAGCGTGTGCACACTCACACACACATACAAGGACTTAGTGTAACATTTGAGGGAGGGCTGTCGGTATCATGAAAAGATCTCTCAGCATACAAAAAACTAATAGACCTGAAAATTACAATTAAAATGATGAAGTTACTGTTTATGGCACTTTTTAGTGGAGTGGTTTATTTTAAGATTTTGGTCTATTTTGCTTCTATGTTCATTTACTCTAATGGAAAGAAAACTTCAAGAATACATTGATGTAAGTCATTAACTGCAGTTCTGTGGTGATATGCTTTAGTATTTATCTTTATCCTACTAACCTGCAGTGACTTGTAAAATGCGTGCAAATTGGTGCATATTAATTAGTTAACACTTAATTTGCATATCAATGTGGCGATTGTGATGACGTTATTAGACACAACTGTTAGGTCCTACTGTATTCCCCTGTAGTGTCTCCATTAAGTAAAGTACATTAGCCTGTATGGCCATGATATAGCCTATTGCCTTAGCTGAACTTCAACTACCTTATTACATTTGCTCAGCTGGAGTCATAGCCTACATGTTAGCAAGACATAGGCCTATATTTGCCTTTTGTCTTATGTCTCATTAATGGCAAACTCGAGGCACTGGTAGTTTAGTCTTTTGTTCATCACCACTCACCTCCACAACTGACAACTTACACACTGAACCTCTAAGCTAGCAAATTCAATTGCTACCAGAGTTAGCCAGCTAGCTCCTGTTAGCTAGAGCAACAACAATGCCAAAATTAATGTGAATCAACTACTTAGCTGTTGAAAATGAACAGAGACACAGTAACTAAACTTCTGTAGCTTTTAAGCCTCATGCTGCCCACTCTTCCACTATCTTCATTTCAGGGTACCTGCAGGGTTTTAAAAGTATTTTAAAAAGTCTTAAATTTAATATTGTAAAAATAAGACCTACATAGTATTAAATTTAGTTTACAAAGGTCTTAAATCGTTTTGTGTCCTTTCGTAGGATTAAATAAATAAATATTTTATGTGTGTGACTGTACAATGTTTTCTGTTTAGCTTCAATGTTCTGGACTGTGGAGTGTTTGCTGTGCACAAGCTCTGGCATCCCAGCTCTGGCATCCCAGCTCTGGTGTGAGTCAGTCAGTTGTTAGGAAAGAACACAAAATGCCTCTGATGTCTTACTAATATGCTCAATGGTTGACTCAGAATAGGCAAGTGTCTTAAGTTCAGAAAGCCAGAGATACCGACAAGTTGGTGGTCGAGGCTGAGGGCAGTGGCACTGAGGTTAGCACAACAAGCTTAGCGGAGCGGCGTGCAAGTAAGTCACACTCTGGCAAGCGCCCATACAGCTGAGCTGGTGTACAGTTCCTGGTCCGTCAACGTTACTACTAAATATAAATATCCAACATGCTAACGGATGCTTACCAGATGTGGCAATCACTAGGACGAGCCCAACTCCTTATCTTTGCGGCTTGCACACCAATACTATATAATACTATTTAAGCAGCCTTTAGATGCAAAAACAGAACAGGATGGATAATCACTGAATCAACTGGCCTTTACATTGGCATATTATATTACATTACATTATGTAGCCAAGGTGTAACTTATTGTAGAAACTCATACTGCACTATTTATATTTTGTATTTTTGGTTTCTCATCATAAGAGTTTTTAGTGCGACAAATATTGTAATAATATTATGTTATCACTGTACAAACACCCCAAAAAGTATTAAAAGTGAATGTGAGTAGGTTTAGTGGTTTCCTGTAGACCCCAGTGGAATCTTTCAGTGTTAAACCCTTACACATGGCCAGGAGACCAGGCCAGCCTCCTCACAGAGGCAGCTAAATGTCCACAAGGATTTGGCTTGAAAACCAGGGGGTGGCTAGTTCAGCTTAGACCAGAGATATGAATGTGGAATGGTGGTTGGAGAGGTGCCAGT
Source organism: Lepomis gibbosus (assembly GCA_029875015.1). Classification (NCBI taxonomy): domain Eukaryota; kingdom Metazoa; phylum Chordata; class Actinopteri; order Centrarchiformes; family Centrarchidae; genus Lepomis; species Lepomis gibbosus. The sequence continues at coordinate 7,365 of JAPMOB010242167.1, forward strand.
TCACCTAGTGTGCACTGCGCACCCGCCAACCGCTTGCCCCCTCCCTCTGACATCTCGCCATGTCGTTGCATGTTTAGAAACCTGTGAAGAGTGAAAAATCACTGAATTTCCCCTTGCAGGATTAATAAAATGTGTGTTCATATTTTTCAGGCCGATAAGACAAAATGAGATGAGTCTGGTTTATGCTGCTTGATGCAGTCCAAAAATGATGTCATCACGTCTGCGAAGATGAAAGAGCTACAAGTATGTCTGCAGTGTGCAAGTTGTCTGTGTCCAAGATATAATAGTTGCTATTTGCAGAGATGCTCACTATAAAGATTGTTATTTCAACTCGGAAAAGGAAGGAGCATGTAGTTTGCTGCTGATTGTCATGAAGAAAATGGTTGGAGGTAATCAGGCCGGAGATATCAGTAGTTTACGTAGAACCCCCGTCCTCAGTACGCTACAACACTACTGGACAGGTATGAAGAAATTACTGAAGAGAATGGCGACTCTGAACAGGCATCCAAAAGCGAGACAGAGCAACAGGTTAGTAAAGCCGAGGTCTTCTCCACAGCATGTTTTTCTTAACCTTTAGGGATAGTTGTACTGCATAACATAAGCTAACCCAATGAAAAACGTTCTCCCCATGTCTGCTTTTTTCAGTTATTTCGGTCACATTAAATACTTATGGTAAGGTTTTTGCAGGGTGCTCGCCCAAGAACACTTATTCTGTCACCTTAGACAGTCATTTTGCGATGCTTGCACTCCATGATCCCGGCCAATGAATGCCTTGAATAGTATAATTATGCCATGGTGAAACACTTGATCTACCTTTCATTGCTTATGTGTGCTTTTACTGAAATCTTCCAGATGGTCACATTTTCCGCCCCAGAAACATGCATCATTTCATCTTTGCTCATGTTTGAAATGTGCCTTGACCCAGAGGACAAAGATTTGCTATTACATATTCACTTACATAAGTTGGAATGACAATAAAAGTTAACGTTAAAGTGAGGAAATTGTCTACAACACACACACACACACATACACAAAACACATAACAGCACTCCAGCGTGCCCTAAACTCATGAACTTTCTGTCATTTTAGCTTCTCTTGTTTTCTGCTTTTTATTCTCTGCTCTCTCTCTCTCTCTCTCTCTCACCCAAATGGCTGTAGGTTGTGAATTAATGAGCGGGAATGAAAACACAACAAGAGGGAGACTGAAAGAGAGAAACTTGAGGGGAAGGAAGGCGAGGGATGAAGGGAGAGAGATGAGAAGACTGAGGGTGCGAGTCAGGTCTTTTTACGATGTACTGTAGATTGGTGCAGAGCTTTTGATAGAAATAGCAACAGCCTTGGATCAGCGCTTACATGGGTGCCACTGAAAACCTTTGAGAGAAATATGGCCGACTATTATGGCTTACAGGCTGTACCTGCAGGAGAAGGTGGAACGTGGCAGAGCAGGGAGCAATTCATTTTTGGAAAATGGCCATTGGAGGCCTACACCTCCATAAAAATGCATTGACCAGCAGGGTGCAGCTTTCACTTCAGCTTTAGGGGGAACAAATTGTTTATGTTGCCTCCAAACTACTGCTGGTCTAACTCTCTACAAACATACAGTGTCCTTTTTTTAAGAATGCAGTGCTTGAAATACTCAAATATTTTCTTTTTTTATCAACACAAGGAAACTGTTGCAGCCCCTGAGTGGAAACTGTTTTACTTTGGAGGACTTTAGTCCCCATAATTCCTCTCAGGTGACATCAATTAAATAAATGCCTTTACATTTGGTGAAGGTCTAGCCATTTTTGTTGATTCTTATGACAGAGAGCTTAGGGATGTTCAGTAGACTATTTTATGTTTCTATCCTTGCTTTCAGTTTACTTTTGACAAATTACTTATTTAAATCATTTTTATTTGTGTGCTTCTGGCTTCTAGAATAGCTGCATTATAAGGTTAAAACCCTCTCAAAGGCAATTTTAACTTTTATTTACCATGGAAATAGTTTAGATATAAGGACATATGACAGTGACATTTTCTCAGCCAGTCCAAAGCCAGTCCAAACATTTTCTAAACTTCTACTGCCCCAACTGAAATATTCAATTGACTTTAGGAAACTTTAATCCTATGTGTGGGGGGGGGAGAAATCAAAACTGGTATAAGGTAGCACACACATCAGCTCTGCCTGTGGAACTTTTACAGAAAAATATAGAAACACACACACACACACACACACACACACAAACATACCACATACATTATCTCTCCCTGCCAGCTGTTAGATAGCCCACCTACTGGTTGGGTTGCTGTGGGCATCAACAGCATTCCAGTGGCCCACAGCGCTTTAGATAGTCCCTACTAGACACTGTAATAACACTTTAAATGACCCTTTGTGTGGATGTAAGTGTGAGAGTGTGCGAATGTGTGTGTATGTGTGTCTGTGTCCTCTTTATCTACTTCACTTTGATTCCTCCTCTCTCCTGGAGCTTCTCTGTCTGGAGTATTATTTCTGAAACCAAGTGTGAAACCTTTGAATTCATGCTCTTACATATGTATATGTACTTTATCAAACACCACAAATGTAAAATACACACACTTCCTTTTAGCTGCTGAATATTTGAGGAGGATTCAGTTGGGCTACAGGAAAAAACTATTTAAGGTTCAATTTAAAAAAGAAAGTATAGTGATATTATGACTGAACACATCCCATTTTTTCCTCACTTGTTAAGGGGAATTAGTTTAATTATTTAAATAAAGGAGAGACTACTGCAAAACTTTAATCATATATGATTAAAGTTAGGAAAACAACAACATAGAAAGTACCTCACTAAAGGAATGAGTCTGGTTAGTAACCAATTACAATTAGGATAATATTATTACACTGGTGTCACACCTCACATGCACACAAACACTCCACTTTTCACACACACACACACACACACACCTAAACACACACAGACATGCAAACAGACATACTTCACACATGACACTTATGCAAGGCACATACTTTTGTCATCAACGGTCAGAGACATGCAACAATGAGAACAAACTTTGTCAAGTTCTACTTCTCTGCTTCTTCTTTTAGAGAGGTCTCAGGGCTGATGGCTTAGGTCTGCTCATGGCTAAGGTACCTGGGAAATTTTAGTTTCTTTGAAGAGGTCATATAATGCTTTTTGGCTTTTTCCCTTTCCTTTATCATGTTATATTTTTTTGTGCATTTCCACGACAATAGGTTTGCAAAGTGAAAAAGCCTAAAGTCCACCCAAAAGGGTGTTACCATCTCCCATAGAAAACACTGCCCCTGAACTACCTGAAAACAGCTCCATTGCAGTTCAGCCTGTACTTTTGTAAACTATCCGTGTCATAATGCTGGCCTAGCGGCTAGTCAATCACTCCCTCAAAAACACCGGTGCATAGAGCTGCAGCACACACAGTGACAAGACGTCCTGTGTTTTTTTGAACCATGTAAACCTATTGTGGTATAACCTCAGTATAACTAAAAATGATGAAGCTGAAAATTAGCAAAATCATCCCAGTGAACAACTTTACATTGTTGTTTTTTCCTACTAAAGCAGTGACATTAAAGTGTATCTCCTTAGTAGCTATGTTGTCTTGATTGGTTGATTAGATCTTATATTAATTAAAAAGGTTGCTATGCAAGATATCAACATTTCATTGAACATATTTATGTAAATATATATTATTACTATTACGTGTACATTTAAATGACTCATTCCAAGCACATGTTAAGGTGGTTTTCTATACAGAAATGGTTAGAAACTACAGCTACCTAAAAGGCAGGAGTTCAAGACAAATGAATCACCATTACAATTCATTATAAAATCTAGATATAATATCATATGAATTATGTATACAAAGGACATTAAAACCCAACACTGACCTTTTATCACCTTATAAAGTCGTTTTGTGTTTTGGAGAACATGTTAGCAAACAGTTACTGAATTACACACACAGCACAAATGGAACTACATCAGCACATTTTAAAATAGTATTTTTTGCTACCTAAAAAAAAGTCTGATATTAATTCTGTTTTCAGCTTAATTTTTGGTCTCCTCATACTCCTGCAGGAAATATCTGCCTCCTTAGCTGCAAAATGTTCACCAGGTAGCCAGTGACTTTGTCTGTCTGCTGTTTGGTGTTGGGCAGGCAGTGCATGGTGGGTTTATCAGAGCGTTTTCACTGAAAACAGCTACCTGCTGCTGCTGGATATGAGAGCACTGAGACTGCACCAAGACACTGTGCTGAAATGAGCTAAGTATAGCTGAAGGAACAGCAGAGTTGGCTGATAATTCTTTAGGGGTTTGTAGCCACTAGTAGCCTCTTTTTCGTTACACATGGTCATTTGACTCATTGTTAATAGAAAATAAAAATATTGATTAGTGCAGCCTTAATCTACAGTATTTACTGTTTTGATTCACATGAATACATTTCCATTTTTTACTATCTGCATGTTTTACTTTCCTTTTCATTTCACATTTTTCTCCTTTTTTATTTTCTGCAAGTAAAATCAGTAAATGCTTGGTTCACCGCCTCCAGGACTGGTGTGATCTTGAGTGCCATCTTGAGTTTGATTGCACCCATGTTATGCATCATCTATAACACTATGAATCAGAATTCATTCATCCAGGGGATATTGAAGCAGGATAGAAAGATGCTCCCAGACAAAATGTGCATTCCACAGCCCTGGATTAACCATGCAAGTGTGACAGTGGCTAAGGAAGTCCAAGGCTTCAGTAGAACCCCAGGCAAAGGATATGCACTTATATGTAATATGGCAATGGTGCCCTAAAATCCTTAACAGGGGTATTTACCATCCATACACAAGGAAGACAAGCCATGTGTGGGCTTAAAGACGCTAAGCTATGGCACAGATGAGGCTCACTGAAAACAATCCACCACTGCCTTCCTGCTGGTTTCCTGCTCAGTTGTTCTAATTGACATGTTAAGGCGACATGGCATGTGTTAGTCATCACTTCATCTGTATTTATTAATGTCTAACATAACTTGATAACGCATATGCAGACAAAGACACATATAGGGGTTGTCTCCTTTCATTATTTTGTATTTGTTCAATCTCATAACTTCACCTTTTACCCTGTTCCCTGAGAGAGAGAGAGCAGAGTTCGGTACAGCAGGCCAAACAATTATCAGGAACAATCAGCTCTGTGTGTGTGTGTGTGTGTGTGTGTGTTTGGTCCCAAAGCAGAAAGTAATATCTGAACAGCTGTGGCAGTGTTATTGGGACATACCTGGTGATCTTTTCTATTTTCCTTTGGGGAACACACCTCACACACAAACAGAAAACATACACTAGTCATTTGATAGACGCTCACTTCCTGATGCGAGGAGCAGAATGACTATAGGGAGGCTTTCCAAGAAAGAAATGTAGCAAGTATGTTGGAAGTTTGAAGTTGATATATTATGTTACTATGTTATGTTCAAAAAACGTCAGTGTTGCCAACCCCAGATACACACTCCTATATGTACTAATATGCTCTTTTATCCTCTTGGTTTTGTCTGTTCCGAGCTATTCTGTTCCACCACATTCTGTACATATGGGAGAGGCAGGGAGAAATAAAAGTGTTAGCCTAAGTGATTCTTTTCTTTTTGTTCAGCTCTTGTGGGAAATTTTACTTGAGAATAAGCTGATACAAGCTGATAGAGCGTTTCATACAATTTTAATCATTTTTCTTTTGAAAACATATCCTTGAAAGTGTCCAGAGAGAAGTAAAAGTGCTGTGTCCTGTTAACTGCAACACAATATTGCAATATTCTGTATTCATTTTATCTGGTTTTCATCCTGCATCTTATTCAGTATTTCATTGTAAACTTTGGAGTAAACTATGGAGCTGCAACCAAAACAGGTCAGCCAGCTTTGCCAGTGAGCCTTCCATGCCACTAAAGTAAGAGTTCAAAGCACTACTATAAGTTTTAAGAGGCTCCGTTATTCAATGCAACACACAAAATTACAACATAACATTAAGGCTAAGACTTTCAAAGGGATAAAGGTGACTATATGTTGCATTCATGGAGTGGGTCTGTATGTAAATGAGCCTGTACATGCACAAGCAGATGATGTGACATTTATTCGACAGTTTGTCATATCTAAATGACAAAATAGGTCACTTGTCAATTGTCCCAAAAATACAATTATGACAGTTCCCCATGAGCGTTGGAAAATTCCAGTCCAGTGACAGGACCTTAAGTACATAAGTCACGTGACATAAGTAATAGGACACTAAACATGTGGTAAACATTGTGAAATGTAGTAGTTGCAGTTTGGTAAGGTTTAGGCGATAAAAATACTTGGTTAGGTTCAAGAAAATATCATGATTTGGGTTAAAATAAGTACATTAAATAAGTAATTCAAACTAAAAAATCCTTCCATATTCCAAGTACCTGTAACAGGTCTAAGTAAAACTTTTAATTCACTGAGGTAGATGTGAAAATATTCTGGCTCTGCTGTCGTTGCTGCTCTGACGCCCAACTTTCCTCTTGCTTCTCTACCGTTTGATGCCTGAACCTTTCTATATGTATCTATGTATGTATGTATGTATGTATGTGTATGTGGTGACTGGTAATGTCATTTTTATACAGATGAAAATATAATTGCTGGAACTATCACATTTGTCTGTTTTATTGTATTTCAACAATTTTAAGTGACTCGCATGCAGATTGAAATGAGGGTGTTCAAGGCAAGAATGTGTGAACATTAGGAAACAGCTGCTGTATGCAATGTTTCTTTCTCAAGTTCCCAGTTTAACAAGCTCCTTCTTGAAAGTAAAATGAAAATGTGCTTATTGGCACCATTGGTAACAGCCTCTGTTTCAGAAATCACTTACAATAAGGGTCTTTTAATGGACTAAAAGAATCGTTTGCAAAAACATTGATATTTAAAGCCCCCCTCCAGTGTATTTTGACATTTCTATAATATTTCATATTTTTCTGAGTCACTTCCTTACAATGTTGATTATCCACTTAGTTCGCCAAATATTTTTGACAAATAGCTTAATTTTGTGTTCAAAGTTGCTTAGTTGTTAAAACGGGGTGGTGACGTGTGACTATAGTAAATTCCATAAGTCATACGTCATTCTCCATTAACTGTCACGCCTCGTTAAAAAACTGTCACGCCGTCACGCCTCGTTAAGTCAGAGCATCGAACCGATAAACATCGTTGTGAGCTAGCTAACCAATTTATCATGTCATTTACAAAAACACGTCTCACTTTCACCTGCCACCGTCTTACACACAGTCTGCAACAAGCATTTTACTGAAGGCCGTTTTACCAATGCATCGGCGGAGGCACCCCCCCACAACCACTGCGGTAAAGTAAGTTAGCCATGCATGCTCAAATCTAAACAAAGTGGAATGCTGGGACGGTACGTTACCCAGTTCTTGGCTTTTTGGATACTATTTGGAACTGGCTTTCAGTTTCCAACTTTGGTGCAACGTGTATAAACATGTAATAATGTCATTTTTTGTACTATACTTGTATTTTCAGACATGTTTTGCCTTTATTAGATTGAAGGGAAGTAGCAGGGAGAAAATGGCTGGAGATAGTCACAAGTGAAGCAGATCTGTGTGTGTGTGTG
>JAPMOB010242172.1:0-24184 GCA_029875015.1 Lepomis gibbosus
GGTCAGACTTTTAGTCGACTGAAACTTGACTAGACTAAAAAGAGTATGAACGTGACTAAAACTAATAAAAACTAAAATGAGAGCTTGACACAAAGACTAGACTAAAACTAAAATTAAAATAGGCCGCCAAAAACAACACTAGCTGGCACCAAGGCTTGAAGAAACACTATGTTGGTCCTTACTAAAAGCTAAATTGTCTTCAAATGTGAAAATTTCTATTCCTAACAATGCCCTCAGCTAACATCAGAAGAAATTATTTCATTTTTATGAAACACGACACAAGGCTTATTGAGCTTTGGAGAAAACAAGCAGTGGAGTGACATCACACAGCAAAGGCTGTGTATCTAATGAGTAACATAATTGTTTAAACAGTCATCAGGTACATGAGATGTGTCAGGATGTGTCTGATTCAGCACAGCAGGTAATCCATTGATCTATCACAACGTACATTTGCAATGAATCAGAGCAGCATATTGGGAAACAAGTTTTTCAAGTCGGGAAAAGCGTTCACCACCTCCCCTAACTAATATCAGAGGGAAACTCTGCCACTACTCATGAAGAGGGATAAGTTAATTTTAACTGTAGTCATTAAGGAACTTCCATCATATCAGTGATGGGCACATGACATGCTGATAAATGATATACAATGACAGGTGGGTACTTTTAAATCTAGGAGAAAATAAGCAACAGCCAAGGGCTGTAAGTAACCAGTCGTTTTTCCTTATTTGGTCTATAAAATAGTGTCAAATGTCCACAGTTTCAGAGTACAAGGTGATGCATTTAAATGTCTTGTTTTGACTAACAGCCCATTACCCATCCATTTAATCCATTATTAAAGGAGCTGAAGATAAATTTTCTGCCCACCGACTAATCAAATCAACCAATGATTTTAGCTCCAAAAAGGAGAATTTTTCATATATTTGATCACTTAGTTGGAAAACATCTTTGCAACATTAATATAGTAAAGCTCAGATGAACAACATTAACACAAAACATTACGCTTTTATGCTCTTAGTGACCACTGATATATGCACTCACGTACTGCCATATTGATTAATAAATGGTCGATGTACTCCCTCCTTCAATTGGCTATTAACTGAGCCATTAATATAACATATTCAGATCTTATTTTACTCTATGGCTGTAGCTTGTTTGTCATGATGAAACTTTATTGTAAAAAAAAAAAAAAAAAAGCACANTTTATTGTAAAAAAAAAAAAAAAAAAAAGCACAGGCATACAATGGAAGAGCTCTCAGATGACATGGGTGCTTCATAACAAAAGGGAAGGAAACATGATTTGATCATTCACATGGTTCAGTGAGCGAACACACAAACACACAGAACACTGTGAGACAAGTGATTTTGGCACGTAGGCTTGTAGATCCCTGCTGCATTTTGTCACAGAAGACCTGCGCACTACCATGGCAGTAAATAAGAACAGGAATTACCATAGAGTAATGAGAAATGTCACTATGACTGAGAAGAGAAGAATCATCCAATGAGGAGCTTCAAACACAACATACCTCTGAATAGTCGTGGGTGGCAGTCTGTATTTCACCAACAAAACAGTGTCCAGCTGTGCTTGGCACAACAGAAAGGCTTATGCATTTGAAGCCCAGATTTCCAGTCTCTCTCTGTCCATGTTTATTTTATGTGGTGCACATGTGCATCCATCCATGCAGTAACGTACTGATAAAGAGTGACAGTCTGACACATATGGCCTTGATAAGGTTATACTAGGTAATGTAATCTGGCAATCATTAACTCGGCAGTGTGGTTACTACACAAGTCTGACCTGAAGCAGAGGGCATACTTCAGGGTCTGATCAGAATGTGACAAAAAGCACAGGAGGAAAAGTGAAAAAGCAGTACAATTACGAGGTTAAATTAATTAAAATATACTGTACAAAAGCTGTGACAAGATCAATACCTTGGATTTTTGTGGATTCTAAATATAAAAAAATCACAACCTGGTCAGTTCTGTCACATACAGCAGCTACTTGTACACACCTCTGGATATGGCCCTGATGTGTGTGTATGCTTGCTGAAGAGTAAGTTCACCATTTTGTCAGAAGAATATTATGAAACATGTTTCCATACTGACACACTTTGTGTCAATTGATGTATTTCTGTGATTATGCCTCAAACACCACAAGTCTCTGTAAGACTTTGGTTTCAAAATCTACCAAATTTATCTTTTACACTTAAAAGTCTCACATAAAATGCTGACTATATAAGTCTATCTGAAAGAGGTCTATGCATCTGAAAGAGCAGTGTATAAAATATGCAGTGCAATAAAAGAAATGCATTGTTTCTTGAGTGCATCTTGTAATAAAGTGATAAAGTGTACAACGCACAGGTGATGTGGACAGCTTTGAAGTGATTAGTGGAACAGGACGTAGGAGCTAATCTTGCCTTTGCACTCTGATTAGCTTGGAAAGTGAAGCTAATGCTAACTTGGCTCAGGTGGCTCTAAACCTATAATGAAAGGACACACAGGATAGACCTTTTATCCATTCTGACGGTACAGGACAATATTGCCTCCCTAAGACCATATTTTATTAATGTAAAGATTTGATGCATCTTTTGTGTTATAGCCTATTCACTTATTCAGAGTAGCTAACCACACTTGAGTAAGCAAGTTCATGTGTATAACATTACACTAGTTACCATTTGTCAGCAGTGATACTGTCCATTGCTATTTAATTGCTGCGGTAAGCTAATATTAAATTTAACGCTACTATATTAACTCAACATTTCTGGTATGTTCTTCCTAATAAACACATTTTACTGTGAAGTCACCTCAATAAGTGTTGTCAGTGCTAACCAGGTTGGCTGACGCTACAGAGCCAATCATTTATTTTGTCAAGAAGCTTGTTTAAAACCTTTGAACATTGCATCTGCACCAGCCAGGTGTCGTTTCAGGTTTGTGAATCCGCAGCTCTAACAGTTAGACTAGTAGCAGAGAATTGGTGAGGTGACAATCCTAAAATGTATTGCTGGCTAGCTAGCATAATCATAATTAGGATGACATTTCTTCCTGATAAGTAATAATGTAATAAAATAATAGGTTAATTTAACAAATTTAATCACTTTACAACATCTGGTGGCTATAAGTCTTCAGTCCTCAGATGTCACTGTGTTTGCTGAGTAAATGTTCTTCATCTAATATTCGATATTCAGTTGAGAATTGAAGACCACATTTACTTTCAGTTCAGTTTTGAAGACCACATTTACTTGGCACTGTTAGGAATTCTTGGTTTGCTATTAGAGCAGCCCATATTATTATGGCATGGATTCAAATGTAGCATTTTGCATTCATTCACATTCATTCAGTGAACTCTAGCCCAGCGCAATATAACAAAAATAGGTTTCAAGATTAGTAATGGTGTTAAAACGCAAAATTCCTACCCTACCTATGTTATGTAACTTAAAAATAGCAAAAACAAATTGCCTCTTTTTATGTGGTAGGAGTGAAACATTAATCATCCTCAAAATCTGGTGTGATATGATTTCACAATGATGAAACAGTTGTTTTTTTCCCTGGCAACTATCAAACTGCTAGAAAGAACAGATATTTATGTACAATATATAAATGGAAAAAAAATCTTCATGGAAGAGCCTGTGCCCGGAACCCCCTAGGTTTCTGAGCCCCAAATGTTAACAATATCTGCCTCTGCCCCTGGCGCACTAGCTTTTTACAGTGTGGTCAAGCTCCAAGAGTCCAACACGTAATGAAGATGCCTTTTCTCTTCTGTAACTGTTCTAAGACTTTTAGAGGACAGCATGCCCAGAGCATGGACTCTGATCACAGCAGCTCAGAGCTGTTTGTAAAGGTATCTGTTCACAACACATATAATCCTACACAAGGAACTGTGCATGTTACATGAAATTAGACAAGTCAGGTCAAATATGGAAAAAATCAACATGAAGTGAAGGTGGAATTCCAAAAAAAATGTTTAGCCAGAATCTCCATTAACATGGAGCACCTTAGTCTTTCACAAGTTTTTTAATCAACTGTGCACTACTGAGAAAATGCCAGCATCTGCTCCACTGTTAAATTAGTTGGTAGTGAAAACACTGACACAAGAGCTGATGCAGATGGAGCTGATGGAGATGTCTTTATCCCTAACATCAACAAAGGGAAAAGGGGCTGATCAAACCACAGAGGAATTCAAGATATGCCAGTGTCACAGATCAAGTTTATCCAATACATATAATGAGAAATGATTCTGAAGATCTTTCTGTAACTGGATATTTCTTGATTTATTTAGGGAGATTTAAAATGGAAAATGCACAGCAGATCTGGCAGCAATGATAAAGTTACAGCAAACTTAGTAATGGCAGAGCTCTTAGATCGACTTGCCTCAGCTGTCCCAATAGATACGGAAGCTGGGAAATGCAAAGCAATGCATCTATTTTTTTGAGATGTAGTCCGTCTGTTCCCGTTCCCAAAAACCTCCCCTGTGCCGTCCTCTAAAAAGCTTATCAGCATCGAGAGATGCCGCCGGCTTTGAGGCTCATTTGGTCTCGCTTCATACTTCACATTAAATGCAATTTATTGAATAATGAATCTCCTCTGCTCCTCAGACCGTGTGAACTCACTAAATTCACTCAGCGTTCACCACCCCCAAAAAAACAGGCCTTTAAGGTCACTCTCTGATCCTGGATGAAATTCAAATGAAAATTTTCTCCACGTCAAAGGGGGAGTACAGGAAGTCAGATGGCTCTGTGCTGCTTAGTGAAAATATTGGTAAAATCCAGGGGCTGCCGGTAGCCTTACAAAGAGGATGAGGAGGCTGTGCTGCACTGTGCAACTGCATGAGTATGTGTGGATATGCTACTTAATATGAAGAGCAAAAAAATACATGAATAAAACCTCCTCTTGCTGATACATTATTCATGTTTTGTAGCTTCTGGGGGTTCCACATGAGTGGCCACAGTTAGAGTTAGCACCGGGTTTCGGCCAAACAAGATGCTGCTGAGTATGCGGGAGGGAAGGGTGTGTGTATGTGTGTGTGTGTGTGTGTGTGTGTGTGTGTGTGTGTGTGTGTGTGTGTGTGCGGACAGGGAGGAAGAGGCTGAGCGGGAGGGTTGCCTGAAGGCTTAAAAAGAAGAACATTCACTAAGGAAAGCAGGAAAGACGTGGGAATGGAAGGAGACACTACTGAATCAGCACTACTTTGCTAAAGGAAATGCGCGGCCCTTGCAGCATGCACAGCCATGCACATATGCACAATTTAGCGCACACACAGCTCAGACTGCAGTGTAAACGTAACACATACTTGTCAGGATTCTCTGTCTGTCCCGTCGTAGGCTACAGTGCAAACACTTGGCAGATACTCAGACAGAAAAGCAATCCTCCACTGTCCAGGCCAAAGACAAAATACACACACTCCATGACTGAAACAGAAAGGTGAAGACTGACAAACACACAATAAATAGCAGGTATATTCAGACATTATTAACTCATGCTTTCCCTAAGCCCCTGAAAAGTCAGCAATCCCAGCGGAATATAAGTGTGTTTATAGATAGCAAGCTATGTCGCTGGAAGCAAATACTCTCCAGTCACCAGATACCCCCACAAACTCTAGGCTGGGCTCACTAGCAAATAGAAGCACTTCCTTTTACACACACACACACACACACACACACACACACACACACACACACACAGGTGTCTGGGGAACCTTATGAGAATTTGACCTATCACCTCAATATAGAACCAAATGATATTGGAAACACTTTGAGAATATTACACAGCAGACACAGCTGCTGATTAAATGTGCACCAAAATCTTGGGACATCTGCTACAGATGTCACACATGTACGAGGGGGAAAAGTAAAGTATTTGAAATTCATACACTCTTACAAACCTGAAGACACATAATGACAAAAAGAGGCCTTTTGGACTTTTTTGGCTGGTTTAAATGAGCATTTTGAAAATGGCAGGCACTAGATTGCGATGTAAGGCAATACGTACAGTCCTTAGCCTGAGAAACAGCCAAAGTTCCATCAACCTTGGTTTATCCTGAGCAGACTCTGGGCTGAATTAAAAGTGTTTGGGCATCCAGGTGATGCAAAGGCAGAAAACTTGTCCACCTCTGCAGACTTCTGGGTTCAAGTCTAAGTAATGAATGCTCCAACAAATACAATTAATGGTGTTTTTGGAAGTGGGAAGCCAATGAAAGATTGTGTCTTCATCATTATACACCTCCTTAAGACAGGCCAGGTTAAACAAATCCGGTTAAACCTCAAATGATACTCTGGGTCTATCTAGCAGCGAGGGTCTGCATGACATAAATGTAATCACCATGCCTGCAAGTGTACGTACACTGGCAAACGCATGTGTGAACACAACCTACGCAGGCACCAAATGTAGTATAGACAAACTCATATGCATATCTGCTGTCCGCAATACTGCCCACGTCCATTCGCGGTTTGGATTGGACGTTCCTACATTGGCAGCCGCTTGGTACAACTGATGGCCACTCAGCACCTCCAGCAGAGCAGTAGAGATTTGAGCCAAGTGCCTCTCAAATGTGACTGATAATGAGTATTGTTAATCAAGTCAAGCCATTCAGAACTCAGAAAATATTTAAATGGCCCACGTAACTAAAATCTGTGCTCCTGCTGCTCAAGAAGCGTCCTCATTCCTCTCACCTGTCTCCCTACAGTCAGACAGAGAACGTCGTGTCTAGCAAGCAAGCTGCAAAGGCAAACAAGATGCAGATGCTTTGAAAACATAGTGCTGTCGTGTCACAACTTTCTGGGGAAATAAACACTTCAGTTCACCCCCACAAAGAATATACACCCCATTGAGCTGCTAAACAAACCAGGATGCTCTGGTGCTCTTTCTGCTTCACCATCTTTTTTCCCCCCTTGTCATCTTACTCTTTCTCCCTTTACCTCAGTGCCTCTGATTTCTTGACAGGATCACTGGCTTTTCCCACTCAACCTCTTCCTCCCTTCTGTTTTTTTTTGGAGGGGGGGGGGGTTGCTTTTGTGGCAGGGATGCGTTGAATAGACATCACCAGTCAGGATGCAGTGGGGTAAAAATGAAAAAGGAAACAAATGGGAAAAAAGTAGCAGAATATCAATTTACAAGAATATAGATCTGACACTAGCTGGATCAGCAGAATGTCTTCAGAACCTGTGAAAAAACACCATCAAACCACAGAATCTCTGTAGAATTGACTTACAAGAAATGTCCTTTTTCCTAAAATGTTAATGAGATTGTCCAGGACACTTGTCACATGTATGCAGAATTAAATTGTTGTGTGTGGGCTTTATAGACTGTGGGAGTGTGAGACAGAAGAAATGACTACATAAAAGAGAAGGGGAGAAAACTGTGAGCAAGAAGAAGAAAAGGCAGGAAGAAATTGCAGAGAAGGAGAGTGGGCGTTAATTTAAAATACATCCTGCATTACCACCAGCAGCTGCACTTTGTCCGACATCGCCTCCCAAAAAGCAAGCATGCACTCCTTCTATTTTATCTGAAAAGGAGGCCCCCATAAAGCTCATGAATACACACCAAGCAACAGCACCACCAAACCAACTGCCAAGGAAGCTGGGAAAAACAGAGATAAACTAAAATGATTCTCTCCTTCCTCTCTCTGGTCAATCATACACCCACACTCTGGGCACGCTGAGACTTTCGTTGGTGAGACCAGATGCCTTCTTCCTGTGTAACAGTCCCTCCTCCTCCACCTCCTCCTCCTCCTCCTCCTCCTCCCCAGCTACTTTTGGCTTAGCCGCCGATCCGTGAAGTGTTGTGGAATCTGCCAAACCAGGGCATGGTTGTCGATGGCTGGAGCTGTGAGAGCAGCCATTGTTGCCAGTTGTCACCCCGGCTTTTGAGCAAAAGGACGGAGATGCGAGAGGAAGAGGGGCGGCCGCTGCCTTAGAAGAGCCAGGGTTGATGGAGAGGGGTGAAACATGAGGGAGTAAAAGGGGACCATATGGGGTGACTGCAGTGTCAACAAGGCACAAGCGTTCCCTCTGGAAAGAGGGCAAACCTTAGCATAATAGGACCCCTTTGGAGAGCCTGGGGGCAGCCCCAACTTTTACACCCCAAGAGTGGAAGTCAAACTGAGCCATAAAGCATGATGAACCAGACAGGGAAAAGAGACCTTCCATCCGTCTGCCAGGCAGCCAGATCTGCTCCAACAAAACCCTCTTTCTCTCCTCGAAGCCTTGGCCCCTTAAACATTGAGCCATGCGCACATTCTTCAGTGACATAATGCTTTTTTAAGCTATTGCCCTCTTCAACTCCCCCCGCCTCCTCTTTGCCCTTACTCAGATTTCCCCCCTTTTGCCAATTACTATTTGAATATGAATACCAGCAGAGGGGTTGAGTGTTTGTTTTCGCTCCTGTGGTGGTGAGAAGTGAAGGAGGGAGGTCAGCGTGCAATCTGACGTCAACGATATGCCGTCTCATTGATGTGCAGTCGGTAGGTGTTTGCTGAACGGCCTCTTGGAGCAATAAAAGCTGCCGTAAAAACTAGTGACTACCACACACACACCCCTGCAGCGAGCTGCTGCAACGCCCTGAGGGAGTCACAGAGCTCACAAGAGGCGATGTCTGCAGCAACTGCAGACAGTGCTGGTTGACTATGCCCTAATCAGTCTGTGCTGTTTTCTTATTTGGAAGGAAATGTTCATCTTTTAACTACTAGCTTTGTATGCGTGTGTCCACAGCAGATATAGGCCAGAGTTTCTGCCCACTGCTTCCCATTGATGAGATAACTCTGGTCAGGTGCTCCACAGCCTGGGGACAGCAGACTCATTCAGGAAGAGGGACAAATCCCTGGGAGCACAGGGACCAGCGGCAACCCCCCAGCTCCCTCAGACACACACACCCTGACCTCTCATGGACTAACAAACTCTACGCTCCGCAGTGTAATAGCGAAAACAGCCATATTTGACTATGAGCAAATAGGAGGGATGAATGGGACAACAAATGTGTTGTTAAATAAGAAATTAGAGCCTTGCATACAGTTTAATGATTGACTCATTTCATTCAATTATTATTGACTAGCTAGATTTACTCTGACAGGACCTCATGTAACTTCATCATTTAACCGGATTTTGTTCACCTAGAAACGACAAAAAAATTGGAGAGTGTGCTTGGTTCAACTTCAGACCGTCAGTACAGGTCTGGATTTTGTGGAAACAACAAAGTTAGCAACTAGCTAACTTTGTTGTTTCCCTGTTTGGCGCCGAGCAGATAGCACACATGAGCTTTTTCGCCTCAGAACAGCTGAGATAAAAACATTCAGAGTATAGTTCCTGCTGTAAAGCAAAAACAGTTATAAGATGCTAAAAAGCTCCATAAAGGGTAAAAAAAAAGTTCTCTGTGAGTTTTCACTTCAGCCTGTAAAATCAGCAACTTGGCATGTTTGCAATTAGAATTTGTAGGTTTTAAATACAGTGAGAGACAGAAGACAAACAAGTGTTTGTGCTCGTAGGCAAAAAGCAAAAAAACAGAAAAACAACACAGCAGCAGCTGAAGGAAGGACTGTAGGAGCTGGGAATGTGCGCTCAGAGCAGTGTTGCCCCGTCTCAGCTTGCCCCGTGCCACGCAGAGAAAGCTGAGACGCAAGAGGTTTTTTTATGCAAAAAAAAGGACAGATGTCAGAACTCAGAACTTCTTCTGCTCGCCAAACCAGCAGACAGCCGCCATATCTTCCCTTCATCCCTCCACAGCAGAGAATTTAATGAGAAGCCAATCACGTGTCTGTCCTGATCATCACTTTTTGCCTCAGCCAGTCACATACCTGTCTAGTTTAATTGAGTTCACAAGGACCCAATCAGCTTATTTCTCTCGCTCTCGTTCTCCTTCTGTTCTGCACTGTCAGAGCCTTCCGAAAGCTGCGCAGCTACTCACTTACCTGTCTGCCTGCAAACTTTTTTACATCACTGCATCAGCACTAGTTAAGGATGAGAGCTTCAAGAGTGGCAGAAAGAAAGCGAGAGAGGGAGGAGGGGGTTTACAACTTTTACTACTCTGTCTCTTATTAATTCATTCCTCTTAAACATTTCCTGACAGTCCAGGGAAAGGAAGGCATTTTGAAGCCTTGTTATTTCTCACTCTTTGAATTGCTGTTACCGCAAGCACAACAAGCCTTCGGAGCATTTTTTTTCTTCTCCAGAGTGGGAGTGAGCAGCTTTTAATAGAGGAAATGATTCCAGGGGCAGGCCCACTGCTGTGCTAATACCCCCATCGATTTTCATTTTGGGGGGAACCCTCCCAGCTGATCAATCTCTCTCCACCAACTAGCCGGCAGCTGGCCTGGGAGGGGCTACAGGATGGTTCATTTGGGCTTCGCTGTCTGTGTGTGTGAGCTGAGTTCATGTCCATGTTATTTCCTTCTCTTGCCCCCCTCCTACCCCCTGCCGCCATTGCAGCCACCACCACCTCTGAGGCCAGGGGCGGCTTGGCTCTGCTGGTAATCCTTCAATGAATGTGGGTCAGTGAGTGGGGCTTTGCCTTCGTCACTCAGCAAGGGGACAGACAGTGGGGTCATGACCCCCAATCATCCCATGTGCGCACACACACACACTCGTATTCACATGGCCATCTCAAAGACAATGACCCAAACACACACACACACACACAGGCACAAACAAAAAAGACATGGATGGATGAGCAGCCACACACGGCCAAAACTCACACAGACAAAAACAAGTAGCAATGCACACTTGGAATAAATTTAAGCAGATGTGAGATTAGTAGAGTTGCAGTGATTAGAAGAGGAATCAAGCAGTTAATCGACATTAACAATTTTGTTGATCGGATAATCAGATGAGTATTTTTTAAAGCAAAAATGCAAAGAAATTACTGCTGGCAGCATCTGAAATGTGAATATCTTCTGGTTTTCTTTCTCTTCCAAGAGAGATAACTGAATATTCTATGTACAAGACATTTGAAGATGCCACCTTGGGCTCTGGATGGTTATTTGTCACCAACTGCAAGCAGCAATCATTATATTATTCAATAGAATAGCTGTCAACATAGTCGACTGATAAACAGCTAAGATAAACCTATCCCCTTAGTTACAGCAAGTATCTCCAAATAACTAATAACTTCTTGGTATGATTACAATTATTTACAGCATAATACAAACAGTGGTATGACAGGATCAAGAATTAGCTGATATCTACAATATTTAAAAACCAATGGGCTATAAGCTGATGAAGCTGTGCTGACTTCTCTCATGTAACACAGTGACTTGCCCCAGATAACACGGAATGAGGCTGAAGTAACTCAAATACACAAACAAGATGGTTAAAGTGAGGAGAGAGAGAGAGAGAGAGCGAGAGAGACAGAGAGAGAGAGAGTGAAGAAAGTCAGAGGGGATGTGAGATGGATAGACGGCCTGATAAGATAAAATAACAAACTGAGGGTTTATCTAGTTACAGGCTTAAATCTGTCTCTTTCACACATGTGTGCACCAAAATATCAAAGAGTCCTAATTAAGCTGCACCGCATTCAAACTTATTATCCTCCACATCATTAACATTCTCTGTCACAAGCTTGGTACTTTATCTAAGAGAGAGCAGGCAATCATGAAATATTCATGATTTATTAATCTGACTACAGAAACACAAACAATGGCAATCCGGTGAGTGTTGCACCCTCTCCTGCCAAACAGCCAGGTCACAATATCACTGTGTTTGCTACTTGCTCTGCACTCCAAATCTCCAACAGGAGTTCACTATCAGGCGATGTCACCACACTGGCATTGGGGTGAATGCCGGTTATTCCCACTCATAATAGTGTTTTACTGCGATAAGGTGGAGAGGAAATGTTGCTGAGTTTCTTCACTTGGCCTAGATCAGCTTCTGCCTCTCTTTCTGTGGTGTTGTGTCAACAAAATGTCAACTGCCGCGGCGTCACAAATAATAAAAAAAATAATAAAAGAGGGAAATGGAAATGTGGCGGGGAGCCATCTCGAGCCAAAGCACATCAGTGTTTCCATGTTTTTCTGATACAGAGGGAAGCGGGAGGGAGGGGAGGAGTAAGAGGAAAGTAAAAAGAAGGAAAGGGAGGAAGGGAAGGGAAAGTAAAACAGAGGAAAATGAAAAAAGGGGGACGAGATGCTGGCCTCCTTCCCTTTTGTCTCGCTCTCAGCCACTCACACTTTTGAGAGAATTTTCTCAAGTGGGAAAATTTCTGCTGATGACACAGTTGTGAGAATGAAAACGCTTGGTTGATGTTACTGTCATTGACTCCTAATGGGGAAAAATCCCACTACACGCGCAATTTTCTGGACTCTCTATTTCTTTCATCCCAACTCACGCAGCACACTCCAACGTACATTATCACTCAATCTCACACCCACTTGCATTTCTTCGTCTTCTCCTTCCACACACACCTTCAGGCATGTGCAAAACACACACAACACACACACACACAATTTCTGTATCTCCTCTTGACATTCTCATTCTCTAAACCTCTCTCTTTTTATTGCCCAGTCCTTTCTCTTTCTGTTTTCATGTCCCCCGGGTGACCTTGAGTGGCAACCGTCAGTGAAGTAGCTAAAGTACAAAGTCAATATGAGCCAACAAAGCTGGTTAAGTATTAAATGGGGGATGATGATTCTGCAGTTACCCAGAGAAAGGCTTAACAAAGAGAAAATAAAAGGAATATGTGCAGTTGGACTTTAATGGAACACTCAATAGTAATAATGGTGTACTTTAAGCAAGTGATTCGTGATAACGTCAACTTTGCACACTTGCCTAATGTGGTATGTTAGTGTATTCTACTATATTCTTTATATTGTGTATGCTATACATACTATAGCATTATATGTTATTATATTTATGGAAGATTCTTTTTTATTTGTTGTGTTTTATTTTTCTCTCTTCAAGTGTTGATATGCATATTTATTGTGTATTTACTGTTCCCCTGCAATGCCTGGATAACCCACTGCCATAACACAAGAATTTGCCAGTTTGGGATCAATAAAGTACATCCATTCATCTATCATATTAGATGAGAATGCACTTCTGATTTTTGCAGGATAATCTGCATGGCAGTGGAATAGGCAGCACTTAAAGTACTTAAATGCTGGATTTAATGTTGAGCTATATAGAGATAAGTACGCCATTGCATCGAGAAAAATGCATGTAAGTGTAGGGCAAATTAGAATGACTTTTAGTCCCCTTTAGTTACACAGTACAATGGAAAATCTATGCCTGAAGTGATTCATTAAAACAAGAAATAACAGAGCAACACAATTTGACTTCCTATTTAGATCAAATGAGAACTTAATTTCCCGCCACTGAAATCACAAAGTTGGAAACAGAAACTATCACATATCTAGTCAGAAGTATGCCGTTATAGGAGGTTTAGTCACCACAAGGCATAGCATTAGAGCAAAATCCCACCTAACGTGAAATTTTTCAATTGTCGAGCCTGTAATAGCCTTTCACTGTCCTCTCCCAGGATCATTGTCAGAAAGCCCTGAAAACTCAGTGGATAATGTAGCAGTGAATGGGCCCTTTCATCAGTGCTTGGCCATGGAAGTGGACCAGAGTGACTCCAATTGAAAGCTATTGCAGCTAAGAAAATCAATTGAATAAATGTGCGGTGTGTGGTGCTTTTGTGTGTGTGCGTGGTGTGTGCGTGTGTGTGAGAGAGCTGGTTCAGGTACCCATATACTGGCTTTCAGTCTGCCCTCCTGCTGCTGCATTCCTTTGAAGAGCAGCATTCCTCTGGAAGGCAATGGGGTCAAAGGTCAGGAGGCAAAGATGAGCCTGGGTGTGGTAGTTCTGCAGCACCAGCCACAGTAGTGCGTATGTATTTATTTATGTGTGGGTGTATGTTTGTGTTGTGCTTGGTGGGTGGATGCATATTGATTGCAAGCAACAGAGTGGATAAGGCCAGAGCCAGCTTCATCAGTATGTGTCAGGCTGCATTCAAAGAGCATCCAGGTATGAACATATACTGTACAATCGGCCTGCCTTGGCAGTGCTCCTTCCTCAACCGCTAACAGCTGCTCTGACACGTGAGTGCATTCCTGAGTCTGCATCACAGCGTCCCTGCATGGCATCGTCTGTACGTCCTTAGCCTGTGGAAATGGGACGCTAACACCAGGCCGGCTGCATATAGATCCATTAACCTTAGGGAGCTACATCAGGGTTTTTGCCAAGCAAGGATGCCCAAGAGGTTAAAATGAAAGGCATCAGTTTGATTAAATTTAAACAGGCTGCTTAATCACATAACAGAAAAAATGCTTTAAATGTATTGGTTTCAGATGCCAAAGTGGACAGGCAATCTAGACACAGGTCCAGCATTACCAACTCCAAAACACAGTATGCAGAGTATAACAAGTAAAAGCAAACTGCTTGTTAACAGTGTAAAAGTGTGGCATGGAATGGATTTACTGAGTTTTAGCAGGGACAGAAATCAAAGGCAAATATCGACACTGAAAATGAAATGACTGAAAAGCAGTGGTATTGATCAATCCGTGAAACACAATATAGAGGAAAGGGTGGGCAGCGAGAGCTCTGGGTCCCCTGAACCCACTACGATCGGCTGTGTCAATCAGCTGATCACGGTACAGAGATGTTCCTGACTCAGAGCTACCTCTGGGAAAACAAGGCCTGGTCCGTTGGGAAACAGAGCCATGAGCGGAACGGAGCAGGGGTGGGCTGTCCAGAGACGACTGGAATGTCAGATAATGGATGACATATCTTTCTCCAGGTGACACCGAGCCCAAGGCATCCAGGGAGACAGTGGGGGAAGTGAATGAGCTTGTGTGTTAGGGGGAGAGAGAGAGAGGGATGACGAATGGATAGACAAGTGCATGCTTGTGAAGTTTTGTTAGAGGTCCCTTTTTTGCATTATCAGTGTGTGTGAGGAGCTGAAGGTTTTTGAGTTCATGTCAAGTTCAAGGAGAGTCGCTTCATCCCTCAACCCAATGTATGTGTGGTTAAAAACCTTCCTTATCTTGCCCCACAGCTCCTTTTTCTGCCTTTTCTGATTGATTGATTGAATGGAAATATGTGCAGGTTAAATGTCCATAATGCTCCCCATGTGTCCTTTCCCATAACCTTGACATGGACTCAGCTACTCGGAACAATGACGACAAGTGCTGCTCGCATGCCTGAGTTTATCCAGGCTTTACAAAGGCACAGTATACACAGGTTGATTATGCAGATCACACCGATGTCACTCACAGACAAGAGAACCTGATAGAGGAGTTCAACACATCAACCAACTACGTAAACATCAAACACTGGCTTCCATATTAAAAAATACCAAGCCTTCAAGTACAGCTGTTGATCCCAAGGGGAATCATTAATTACCACCTTGACAAAACTGAGACCTCTAAAATTAGAGGTAATCAACTGTCCCTGGGGGCTAAGTAGAAAAGATGGCACTAACTGGAAATGAATGTGATAATTAACCCATTATGACTGATTTATTCACACGAAATCACCTCATAATTCAACCAAACATGTTACACACCACTGCCTACATAAACTACACTGTGTGCACTTTTAAATGGGAAACAGTGTTTTGCCATGACAGAGTCACCTTAACAGTGATACTACTTTCAGGGAAAAAGCTCCCACCATCGACTTTCACTTAATTTGCACTAAGTACAGGGTGCAAATCAAACGTGTCCCTACATATCCTGGTAAAGGCTGCTGCTGTGCTTCTACAGAGTGGAGCTGGGAGAGGGGTGAATTCCTTCAGAGGAAGGGAGGGAGGGGAGGGGGGTGTCCAGGGAGCTAATAGACTGGCTGGAGATCTTTTACTTCATGCTTGAAAGGGAGCAAGGAGGTGGAGTGAAGGGTAAAAACCAGTCGGGCAGTGTGACATAAAAAGGTTAGTTAACTGTGACCTGCAGGTGGGGATCTTTATAAGGCTCACGGTCATTGATAGTTAATCAACAATATTTCCAGAGTTTTACATTTCTTAGTCTGAATTATACTAGATCTAGATTTTATAGGGAGAAGTATATTTATATTCTTACTGGTTAATTCCTATTTTCAGTTAAGAAGGACACAAACACACAAGCATCTAAAGTGCGCCAAAGCATGCGAATCCTGAAGGATGCGCGCTTGGTGCGCTTTTTTGGATGCGGGTGACAACTCCAAGCGCACGGATTTGGTGCATAAAAGTTTGAGAACATAAAAAAACACTTTTCCCAATCAACCAGCTCAGTAAAGGTAACTTACTTGTCATACTCTGCGTTGTCCTTGTCACAGCGTGCGTCCTTGTGCTTCTGCCAGTCTTTGCCATGCTTGCAGGTGGTGAGCAGCACCACATCCTCTGCGTTGTGAACGTGATGTAAGGCATTCCTGGTGTCCGAGCCGATACCTGTCAAGTAGCGCTTCCCCTTGAACACCAGCATGTATTTTCTAAAAGGCGGGATGGAGTTGTATTTGAGGTACCCCCTCTCTCCACCGGTCCTCGGGTGGTCCTTGGAGAAAAGGGGAATGGACACGTCGAAGTTGGGCCTGAAGTTCTCAGTGCTGATGCTGGCCTTGGCCAACATGGCCTGACCGATGTCAAAGCCCAGGTCTTCCGTATAGTCCGGCCACGTCCCCGAGTACAAGTTAAATATGACGTGGTTCCTGCCGTCGTTCCACATAGGCAGGTTCTGAACCTTGGTCTTCAGGTTGTGGACGTATTGCGGGGACAGCTGGTCCCGGTCCAGAGTGTCCAGACTCAGGACGAACAGACACGCCTGTCCGGGGTCGGAGGTGTAAAACCTGGACCCCTCAATGGTCGATAAAATATTCTGATAACTCTCTGAGATCTTCTCCCCCTTCTGCTGCGGGTAAACATAAACTTTGAATCCGTTCTTTTGACACAGCGAGAAATCAAAGCATGAGTCCATGCGGCAGCGTTTGCCTTTGTAAACACTCGTGTTGACGTCCCTCTTCTGCGTCGGGGAGATGTGCAGGTTGTACTCCTCGTTGTCCGTCTGATCCCAGGGCAGGAAAAGATGTAAAGGGTCCGAGAAGTGAGGCCAGGGCTGGTCGGACCGGTACCCATTTCGGCTGCGGTCGTGCCGGCTCCTGCTCGCCGCTGGAAGTTGAACCCCTCCGAGGTAGAAGAGAAGCACTAGACATGCACCGGCGGAGAGCAGGATCAGGTAGCGTTTTTTGGCCTGCATGTGTCCTGGGAACAGGGGCGAGTTGTTTAGGAATAAGAAATGTAAATTGGCCCGAAGTTAGGCTCTCACCAACCCCGGCTACACCGCTCCATCCTCCGGCAGCCTCCAAGGATCCCCAGCCCCCCTTCTGCGTATTCTGTTCCCAAATCCAGCAATTGATCCAGTGCATGTGGGCGATTTTAAAAGTATTGTCCCGTGCTCCCTCTTCTGTAGAGTTTCACCATATCGCACGGTGCCTACAGAGGGGCTTGGGTGCAGCTAATAAGACCAGTGCTGACCGGACCCTCTCGGACACAATCACATGCAGCGACTCTCTTCCCTTGCGCTCCTTCTCACTCTCATTCAGGCTCGCGATGTGGGCTATTCAAATGGAAAACTGTCCGACAGCCGTCTGGGAACTCTCTCCCCCGGATGAACAGCGGCAGGGGTCCCCGAGGCTCTCACAGACAGAAAGGTATAGCCTACCCCTGTTAGGGTGTTAAACTCGGTAACACGTTTACCAGGGAGTGTAAAAACCCGTCCGTGTGCCCGCGGCGCTCGGATCTAAATGCCTCGGGGTGATTTTGTCCTATCCCCCCTCTTTTATCACTCCATGGTCCCGTGTAGAGAGAAGCAAAAAACCGGCGGAAGCGTCGCAGCGCAGGGGCAGCTCAGCGGTCCGACTGTAACCTGACGAATCCCTGCATTTCTCTCCTTATTTATTACAACCTCCACACATACCCGCTGATTTAGAATAAAAACCGGATCGGCGGGGAGCCCCGCAGCAGGCGAAGTTATCCGGTCGACACGAGGAAACAAACGCTAATCTCAGACTGGGTAAATAGCTGAGAAAATGTTCATAAAGACGGGATTCCTTGATCCTAGTGTTCAATTACCGAGTGCTCAGTTGTTCCGATTGTTAGTCGGTAACATTCCAATTCCGACACGACGGCAGCTGACGTGACGTCCCATCGAAGCGCAATCTGCGCCGCTGATTGGTCCGTCTGTGGAACGGAAGAGGCGGGACTTGAGGGAATGCACCCATTCATAACCGGAGTCCTCCGCATGTGCAAATTATCTAATTGTAAGCCTATGGAAGTTGTTTGGACATGTGCCAGGGAGCAAAGCGCCCTCGGTGAAAAAGATTGCCACACTGAGGAGTTATGTTCTGATAGTATTCAGGCTGAGTGGTTCACTGAACTCTCACAGCCGCATGTTTGCACTCATTCTAGCCGGATCAAACAGTTTACACAGACAGATCTTTTTCTTTAGTGCTTTATACTCTAACTCATAGCTTAATCTATGGACATCCATTGCTGTTTTTATTGAGTCGATTTCACGTATCGACTTCCTCATCTATAGGCTATATTCATTTTTATGATATACTTTAATTTTGAATTTATCCATAAAACAATTTGGCCATACTCTTTTTAGAAACAGCATGCTCTATAGATTGATCTAAGTGGAGTATTTTGGTAGGCTATGACTAGCAACTAATAATCACTTTTCCTTTAACATAGATGTGTCCCATTTTGATCTTCTGCCAATAGGCCTATAGCCTATTGTTATGAGCAGTGAAGCAAAACCACCCTGGAATATAGGCTTATATAGATAGAGCACAAGAGCAAATTTACACATTCAGTATACAGTGGGTTGCTCATTAGATAGTAGGTTACACATTTATTTATTTATTTGGAGGTAATTTTCTATTCCCCTTTATTTGTTTGTTTGTTTCTTTGACAATGTGAGAATGTTTTGGAGGTTGCTTGCACTACCCTTTTTCGTAATTTCATGTGTTTCTGAGATTGTCTTTTTTCAGTGTCAGGTATTGCCTTTATTGCATAGCTGTAGTGACAGACAGGAAACAGAGGACAACAAAGATCCACTGCTGGAATCAAACCGGGTATGTTGCGGTCACATAGTATTCTGTCTAAACCACCAGGCCACTCCATACCAATACTGTTTTGTTTTTTTTAAAAACACTGGCCCAACTGAGTTGCATTTTGTCTGACAGTTTTCCTTGAAAATCCAGAATCACTAATCCACAGTCCCGACATTGCAAAGAAAATCAAAAGCCACAATAGTGCAATCAGCCATATGCCATTTGCCTGTAACATGCTGTAACACTGATATCACCTACAGGACTCATCATCCACTCAAATGAATGATTTCATTGTTAATCTACATGAAACTAACACAGCTAAATAGTTCGGACATGAAGGCTTGGATTTAATGAGAATAAGTTGTCAACCCCAGGCTAAAGTTTTCTCGTATCTAGTAACAAACCAAAGTGACACAGCAGAGGCCACCCGCTTGACAAGGAAATTAATAGCAGAGGAGTGGCTGTCGCTGAGTGTCACCATGCCTCATAAGCCCGCATAATCCTCCCCACTGCCATTTGGTGGCACAACACTTGGGCTGGGTGAAGAGGCCATCCTCATTTTTTATCGGCCAATTAGCTCGGAAGAGGGGGACTAATTAGCGGGGCTAGCTGGGAGACAGGCCAGGATCCTGTGGTTGGCCAGCACTCGTCGTCAGAATATGCTGCAGATGAAAAGGCCTGGGTGCTGTTCCAGAGGGCTGCTGCTGTCTTAATCCTATGCTAAGCAGACCATATAAAGTTTTGTTGACTGCAAGGGAAAAGGTGAATCCGGAATTCTCTGTCTATGGCTATTTTGCAGCCCATCTAGTAACATGATATTTTCTCCTTGGTATCTTTAAACAAGAGTCACCCTGATGGAAAAGCCACACAGCTGACAAACTTACCACCACTGCATCTCTTCTGAGAGATCTTGCTTTTGTTTATGCCTGGGGGACTTTGCTCTTAATTGCTTGTAACTCCAATGCGAATAATATGTGGTTGCTAAGTGACACTTTTGTGTTAACCAGAGAATATGGTGCAATCTGAAAAGAGTTGTCGTCTTGAAAAATGCTTGTGTCTTTTTTAATATATTGTGGGATGTTCACATCATTAAGCATTTCTCTTGATTGCAGGTGAGAAGGAGAGACACAGTAGCGCTTTAGCAGTGACTGCAGTGTTAACTGCTGCACCATCAAAGGCACCATATACCCCTAGTTTATCCCCTCCGTATCCCAACTGTTTTGGAACTTTTTGGAGCTGTGTGGTCTCTGCATGACAGTGGTGAGGACTGGGAGTCATTCCAGCGAGCTTCGCCTCACTCCACTCCTTCATCCTTCCTTGTGTACACTTCTAATATTTCCACCCCAGAAAAATTCCCCTCTTCAATCCCTCTTTACTCTCACTCCCTCACAGGACTCTAGCAGGAGATATGAGAAGATAAGAAATTCTGCCCAGCTGCGAAACCTTAAAAGCTGGACCAAACCAAGATTGTTATGTTGGGTTTGAAATAGAGAAGAGCCGCCTCATGCTGCAGATTCTCCCCTTCTGCCCAAATTAAATCCTGCTGTCAGCATGGCCATGTTCAGGAAATTGCCCCACTGGTGGAGGAAGGAATATACAAGAAGTGACAAATTTTGCATATAGGGGACATTGTCCATAGAGAGAAACTGTCACACATACTTACTTATTTGTTTAAGTTAAAGTTGAAATGAAAAAAGATTTAAATTAATATCTTAGTATTGCACCAGTTTGATCCTCTCATGTACCACTACTGATTACCACTCAGCGAACTCTGAAAAACCCAGAAGGTCGTTAACCAGGACTTTTTAAAAACATAGTTGTAAAAGTATTTCTAGATTCCTTAAAGACTCTTCTAACCATTTGGATGAAGAAACATACCCTCTCTGTTGTAGAATAAAAAACCTAAGTTGTATTCCTATTCCAAACAGAGATGGTGGACTGAACTTGACAAGATTTTTTGCACAACTTGAACAACAGGAAATAAAATATAGAAAATGTATGATAAGTATGTTTCTTAACAACTGTATATGTTTTCATACATGCTTGCGTTTTGCAAAAAGAGCAAGGACATTTGCAATTTCTGGAAAAGTGAATCAAGAAATACAGTTGCCAGATGGTTAGGGATTTTTTTGAGGATTCTGTATATACCTTCAGAACAGGTATATATATTAGAAAATCAGATGCTTAGCTCTGTGACTTAGATGTAGCCTAATGGTAATAAATGAACAACATAGAATTGGGCTGTTTTTTATGACTATCATCATATTTGGAAAACAATATTCCTTTCTCATATGATACATCCATCCAAAAAGTCTTGTTTCTGACCCTCATGTGAACTCAAGAGGGGCAAACATATGCCCTTTCTTTCACATTTTGGATCCTGGTTTTCATTGTAGTTTTATCAGTCATTGTATGTCATTATTGATGAGGTAGTTTCAGAACATGGAGTCATCAACAGGTTAAAAAAAACTGAAAGAAATTGGTTTAAGGCTGCTTTTGCCTTAATTTTGCCATGAGATACTCAGTTTATGCATTTAGTGATGAATAGTACTGTATTCGATATTCGATAACTGCTAAGTGAACAACTAAGTGAACAAACTAAAATGTTACTCAAGTAGAGACCCGGATTACCTGTGGACTAGTTCTCCTGGCACTGATAAGCTGCGTGTAAAGCACTTCCCCTCAGTGACGGCAAGCAGCCATGATAAAGACTTGCATATTCAGGCCATGGTAAACAAATACCCATGGCTGGAAGGTAATCTGTGAGTTCAGGGAGTTTCAGGCAAGAGGAAGACAAAACAGCCTTTGAGAGCAGGCTGCTGCTGATCAGTCTCTGATAAACTCCCCTCTAGATGATGTAACAAGCTGGGCTCCTGCAACGACAAAGGGCATGTGTGTGTGAGTGTATGAAGGTGTGCACAGGCACTTGTGCCCATAAAATATTGTATCTCAAGGGTGCAGTGTATGTTTGGATCCATGCACCTGGCTTGCGTATGCCATTGAGACTATATTTTGTTGTGCGGATGTGGTGTGTATATGGGTCGCAAATCCAATTGAGTTTACTTTTTAAAGGCTTGTGAAGTTTCTCCTTAAACCAGAGAATAGAGTTTTACTGATGCAGTGTGTAATCTTACCTACATGGTCTCGCAGGGAGTGTGCTCTTCCCTTCCAACAATACTGCTTTTATTTGGAAAATTCAGAAAATAAGACAAAGGTTTTGAAGTATTGATGCCCAATTTTGCAGTCTTATCACCTGTGTTGTTATTTCCCAGTGCTAATTCCTGCAAACTTTGAGAGGGTAAAAGTTGACAAAAAGAAATATAAACATATGCTGGTCAAAACGCTGGGCGGGCCTGAACCTGAGGCAATGAATTAATTCCACATAGCTGTGTCTTCCCATGGCTGACAACAGCAAACAGTGCAGTGACAAACAGGCCAGAAGTTTAGCTAAAGGAGCAATGTGACTGATGTAGCCATGGCAAGTGAGTGGGAGTCAATCTGGACTTGGACTTTCTGTTCTCAGACTGCCAGCCTCACGGATTGCTTCAGGCTACTGAATGCTAAATGGTGTAGCCTTGGCTATCCTTTCAAAGTGCTGCTCACTCTGTGTGTGGGATGCTGAGTGATCTCCCCATTCTTTATTTATTTAAAGTGACCTTTCGACTCCAGAGCTGAGATTGCTTTGGGCAAACTGAGCTGGGTTTAAATGTTCGGGGGTGTGGGAGGGAGGCCATCGTTTGTTGCCAGGGCCCTGAGCGAACTGCACTGAAACGCCACAATTTTAACCCCCGAATTCTACAGGGAAGTGCCGGCTGGCAGGCAGCAGCAAATGAAGCGTTTCAGGTTAGATGTGGTGATAGGTTTTTGTCCTCATTAAAAAAGAAATCCCTGCCACTGCTTCCTCATTTGTAATCCACCGCAATTCATTTGAGGTGGATTTTGATTTTAGGGGATTTGGATGGTGAAAGGCCACTGAAGCCAGGAGGAAAAAGAATGCATCTTATAGTTCCGTCTTACGCAAAGCCCTGAAAGAACAACTACATATACTTTGTCCTCACTTATTTCCCAACTTTGTGGTTAAAGACAAAACCTCTGTCTTGGCTGAACAGAATAAAAGTATTCCTGCTATGGAAGCGTTAACAGTACATCCCATGAAGCACATTTTCTTAAGCACACTTGTGGCAGAATGTGCCAATCACTTGAAACATCGGCCCCACTTCAGGGAGCTGAAACATAATGAGTGTCAGTATCATTAAATCTACCGTGCTGATATTAAATCAGTATCATTCAAAGGAGCAAATTCTGATATCATTGCTTCAGAAAGTGCTGATGCTGCTGTGGGACCTGCTGGCTACAGTACGATAGGATTCTGCATCCATTCAGAGATTCTCTAATTCCCTCAGGGACTATATTTCACAGTAATCCACTTAATTTACAATTACCCATGTAAGCCACACTCATATGGAATGATAAATTGACTCATGTAATCCCACTGATAGAGCTCTTGAGTGTTGAAATCAGACTATATACACTATATATGGCCTACATACTGCTCTCAGTTTAGAAACACAAGTTTGTATGTTGCACATACTCTATATATCTCCCCTCTGCATACTGTACCAGCCCTGTCTTTGAGGAGATGCAGGGGTAAGGCTTGGCTGTGCAGGGTGAATGTTAATGTTTTAACTCCCCTGCCAAAGATCAGAGCAGTGCCTGCTCTCCTCGGCCCTTTGAACTCTAACCTAGTTTTCACTGTATCAACCTCTGGCCTTGCCACGTCTGTGCTATCGCCTGTGGTATTGAGGCAGGATTTATTGGCAAGAGGATTGTGAGATAATTGGACACAAGTGGTTCTGTTGTACCTGTGACTTGATGATGGCACAACATAAAAAGTGAATCTGTCCAATCCACCAAGTCCATGGACA
This sequence comes from Lepomis gibbosus, assembly GCA_029875015.1. Lineage (NCBI taxonomy): Eukaryota > Metazoa > Chordata > Actinopteri > Centrarchiformes > Centrarchidae > Lepomis > Lepomis gibbosus. The sequence continues at coordinate 23,927 of JAPMOB010242172.1, forward strand.
TTGTTTTGATTAGCGCAAAAAGAGACAATGAAAATTAGTTTAGTCCATTAACATACAATTACGATTAATACCTTTAAGTAAACGGGTGGGGGGTGTGATAAATCATACATAAGCTGCAAAGCTAACCAATATATGTAATAATAATGTTTGCAATTATAGTGGAAATTTATATACATTAATGTTTTTACCAAATGTCCTTATCATAATATTGCAGAGACTTTTCACTTTAAATCAATTCATGGTAGCACTAGTGGAAAA